>JBBPBX010003238.1:52649-73653 GCA_038048925.1 Garcialebias charrua | reverse complement strand
AAACTTTTAAAGGCCTTCTGAAAGTCTGAAGAACTACAGTATTACTTAGAGTCACTTCAACAATTATTAGGAACAAAATAAAAAGCAATGGATGAGGACTTAAGACTTGGGTACAGTACTCTACATTTGTGCGTCTTTGCTTGTATCATTATTTCCAATGTGCCTCTGAAACAGCACCATTTGAAGGGCTGGATAGTGTGACCATTTCCCCAGCTTAGAGAATGCACAGACACTATGTATGCATTAGGGATGTAACGGTACACGTGGGTGTACCGAATTGTTTCAGTACGGCACGTTTGATTCGGTCCACCTGCATACCGTTTCAGTCATTTTTTCGCTCATAAAATTTGATTAACGAGAGATTATGTGCAGCGGACCTAAAATTCCTATAAGCGTGTTTCAGCACAGCGCTATCATCTTGCAGCACGCATAGAATAAGCAGCCTAGCGTCTCCTGTTTGGGTTTTCTTGTTAAAAGATGAGCTCAGATCCAAAGCTGTGTGTCGACGTTGTTTCACGGAGATCGGATCTGTAGCAGGCAACACGTCTAACTTGTTAGCGTGTTTGAAACGACATCATCCGAACGTGAACGTGTCTTCTAGCAGCTTTTTGCAAAGACCACATTTAAACAGCAGCATTTAAACAAACTTCATCAGGTAAGTCAGAGTGGTCCAGAGCAAAAACACAAGCTGTAGGAGTTTTTAAAGCTCTGGATCTACATCCGAATGTTGTTGATGCACCGGCTTTAAAGTTCTTGAGCCCCGCTACAACATCCATCACAGCAAACTTCAGCCAAAAAGTTCAGCACTTTATGAAAACACTAAAACTGATATTGTCAACAAGCCCTGGAGCAGATTAAAGCCCTGATGATGATGATGATGATGATGTGATGATGATGATGATGATGATGATGATGATGATGATGATGATGATGATGATGATGATGATGATGACCAGGAGATTCAACCACCTCATAACAACCGTTCAAGAAGAGGTATTGTTCTTCTACTATTATTATCTAATTAACTTTTTTAAATTTAAAGTTATAATTTTATCTCTCTCTTTTTTATTTTATTTTATTTTTTACCTCTTTGTGTTTTATTTCCAGTCTGGGACAGAGATAGCAGCTGAGTCTTTTTCCTGTTCAGGGAAATCCACAAGATATCACCTGCAGCTAAGAAGTCTGTGATGACTGAACTCTGAGCTTTTCCAGGGACAGGTGGGAGCAGGTCCAAGAAGAGGTTGTGAGTAATGAGGACAAATACAGCCACACTGCTGCTACCGGTTGTTAGTGAGCGGTTTTCTCCACCGCTGCAGATTTTCACTGCAACTAGATCTGTGCTTTTGGCAGAAAATGAGGACAAGTTGGTCTTTTTGGCCAAAAACAATTACAGTAGTTAGGTTGTAAACAGTCTGTTGCTGCTTATTGTTCTGGTTCTGACTGTTATTGTAAGGATTGGCTCCATCTGTTAGTCTGTCCCCCTCCTTACATCCTGTGTCTGTTCCTCTGTTGGTCTGTCAGCTCAGCATCTCAGGTGTTTGTGTTCATCGTTAATTAAGACGTGTATATTAGTCAGCGTTCATGTGTGTCTCATTGTCGGGTCATTGTCCCTGTTCCCTGGTGTGTCGTATCCCAGCTCCTTTTGATTTTACTCGTGCCTCTGTAAGTCTGCCTGTCTGCACCACGGGACTCATCCCTCACCTCACCCCGCACCAAACCGTGACAGTTATTATATTTATTAAGATTTTTATTATTGTTAGTATAGTTTACTTATTGTAAAGAGTGCCATTTATTTAAAATAACATCCAAATGGGTCGCTTTTATTTATTTTTATACAATTGTATTGTTTACTTGGCATATTTTCAAAACAATCATTTTGTACGTCTTTATTTTGTCTTTTTTTGTACCGAAAATTAACCGAACCGAGCCCTCCTTGAAACTGAACTGAACCGAAATGTGATTTTAGCGTACCGTTACACCCCTAGTATGTACATATGTAAGATTAGGAGTAAAGTGATTGGGGGATGAGAGTTAATGGTTGCCGCTAAGGCCTTGTTCAGACCTTGCACTAACTTATTTCCTTTATGACCCAATTACAAGTGGCTAGCTCTGATTAAGAGTATTCCCACCTGCAAGTTAAATGTGTACCAACTTGTGCGGTTTTTTTTTCACCCCGAGATCTTCAGGTAATAACTCTGCTGTTTGGTCAAGTCAGTTCAATTCAATTCAACCTTTATTTATACAGGTTAGTCTCACTGAGTCACGAGGACTTGTTTACAAGAGCGACCTGTTTTAGGCAGACAATAGGCAATGAAAAGACAACAATACAACAATAAAATGCAATTAAAATAAAAAGTAGTGTTATAAATACAATCAAATTAGGGTGCCATATAAAACAAGGTAAAATACTAAAAACAAGAACATATTTGCTTTGATGTTTCTAATGACCTTATCAAATGTTTAAAATCCCTTAAAGAAATCAAAGTGGACAGCTTCAGTTTTTGTTGCAAGGTGTTCCAGGAAACAAGAGCAGAGTAAGAAACTCATGGTAGTCTGCCGCCACCGGTTTATGAATGTGTGTAGCATTCAATATATGTGTAGCACTTTGAGATTTTCAGTAATGAAAAGTGCGTTATAAAATGAATTAATTATTATTATTAAAAGGCCTTTTTTGCTGAGTTCAGTCTGCACTGAGGGGATGCTTCATGTAATAATGTCCTGAGAGCACATGTTGTGACTGCACTGACGACGTACCATGTAGGAGGAGATATAAGAAGGTAGCAGACCAAGTAGTGATTTATAGAAGGAAATGAACCAGTGTGGGAGCCTACATGTAGATAATGATGACCAGCTGACCAATGAGAACAAGGTGCACAGATGGATACGCTAGTTACAACCAGTTATGAATTTTAGCAAGCCATGATAGACAGCATCTAACATCTGCAAGGAGCTGGCAGGGGTATTCATGTAAATGTCACCATGATCAATAGCCGTTAGGAAAGCTGCAGCTACAAGGTGTTTCCTGGCATTAAACAAGATCTATGTCAGTTGATTCATTCAGTTTGGCTCAGGACAGATTGACTGAATACCAAACATATGAATAAAGGGGATCCAGACCACCTCCAAATGTTCATCTATATTTTGTGGAACACTCAGGCCAGATGTTAGTTGAAGTCTGAATGGGCCTGAGACTCATGCATCCTTAGTTAGGGTATTCTAAACCAACAAATAACTGTCTGGAATTGAAACATTTGAACCGGAGTGTTCATAAATAATATAAATAATGTGCTTTAGATAATTACTTGGTAACATGTAAACCATGTTTTTATAAGAATTGCTCAACTTGCCCTGCTTAGCTTTGAAGATGCATCATTCACTTCATTTACCAAAAAATAAATCAAATCATTTGTCTCATAAAAGAGTGCAGTTTAAACCACAGTCAGGACACAACGGACGTGTTAATCATTCAATAGAAGTTCATCTAACTTGACTTGATGAGAGGTGAAAATGTGTGACTGCAGAGGAAAATGGAGCAAAGGAGAACAGGGTAAAGCAGAAGAGGCTGATGCAAATATATTCACGGCAAATGGATTACCAGACGAAGGAGACTAAGATAATTGTTTGGAGTATTCAGCCCAAGTCCCAGCTCAATTTTGAATCCTCCACTTAAGTGAGTTTGTATGATTGTGTGTGATTGTATATCACGCCGTGTGAAACTGTGAGTTACAAGTGGGTTTGAAGTGGCATCAATGAATGGTGTCGCCTCTTAACTTAAGCATGTCTCATTCAAATGCATGGACAAACTTTTAAACATGCACACACATACATGCATACACACATACACAACTTTAGCTTTATTGTTCAGCAGCCCTGGAAGATACTTCACCTTTTGTGGCCGATACTCTTCTGTCTTCTTTGTATTTGATTCATCCAGTTATCCCCCCCCCCCCGAGATTTATCCACTGATTTTTGACTTACAGTTTTCATTTGATTTCATTCTGCAACTGAGTAATGAGAAATACCAACAAAATTAATATAGATTAACCTCTGATATGCACAACTACATTCATGCTGCAGGCAAAAGCAAATCAAATCTGATTTTTTTTGCCCACATGTGACCTGTATTAGATTTTTCCACGACATTCAGAACAAGACAAATCAATTTCTTTCTAATCTGACCCAGGTCTTTTTCATATATGGTACCAGATATGTTGGCAGCATGCTGTATATCATTTTGCCATTTTTGAATAGAACAATCCGACGTGCCCATTTTTATCTCCTCCTAAATTTACCTGCAAATTATGCCTCGCCATAGTGAGAACAGTTTGTTTGCCTTTGTTTGGTGTTAAATGTAATTGTTTTTAATCAAAAGAGGTATGTTTTAATAATAAAAAAATGAATTCAATTTATAACGCGCTTTTCATTAGTGAAAATCTCAAAGTGCTACACACATTCATACACCGGTAGCGGCAGACTACCATGCAAGGTGCTTTCCAGTCCTACCGGGAGCAAATGGGGTTAAGTGTCTTGCCCAAGGACACAACGACACATGGTGTGGGGAACCGAGATTCGAACCGCCAACCTTCCGATAGGGGGACGACTGCCATTACCACTACGCCACGGCCGCCCCATACATAATTATATTTGCCATCATTATTTTGTCTACTGTGCTCTTTTAATTTTTCTCAACCGGATGAACATTTATGAACGGATGAACATGCATACTTAAAAGAAACCAAACGTGCCTAAATAAATCATTATAATTGTTAAGTTAATTTGGTAAAACAACAGCTTTCAACTTTGGCTTTTGAAACCATAAATAAAGAACAGAACTTAATGTGTATGGGCACAAATTCCTGTCTTATATTTTCTGTGCTTGTAAATCAGACTCTGTGGTTGTGAATTAAGTTTTGTAAACTTATAAAATAAAACGGCTGAGAATTTCTGCTTTGAGCATGTGTGGATAGTACGACGGAACATCAGGGCCATGCTAAGGGGAAAAATACATTACGAGAAAAAAGTAATAAAATTGCGAGAATAAAGTCGTACAAGAATTAAGACGGAATATAATGAGAATAAATTTGTGGTATTACGAGAATAAAGTTTAGTTTACTTTAGTTTATTTATTCATTCATTTTATAATAAAATACAAAAACAATTAACATACATACAATAAGAAGAAAAGAAAAAAATATATAAAATGAAAGGCAACAGATGAAGAAAAAAATCTTATTTTATCTGCCCCTTATTCTCTAATAAACAATTCATACAACCAATTTCTTTAAATACCAAACAAAATGAACAACTCATTTAACTTCCTTTATCTCATACAATTTCTCAATTTAAACTCTATTTTCATTCAACCTTTATTTAGACAGGTAAATCTCATCGAGCCTCGTGGACTCATTTACAAGAGCAACCTGCTACAAACTAAAGAATGATGAACAGCAATGGTAGAATTTCCTTAAACAATCAACAATAGACAATACAGATTTTTTTTTTTTTACAAAGTAGAAAAGTAGCAAAACATTATAAGGTAGTTGCAGAAAATCAAAAACAGGAACATGTCTGCATTGGTTTTTGCCAGGATTCCAACAGATTCTGAAAACCATTTAGAGAAGTCAAGGCCGAGAGCTTCAGATCTTTTTGTAAGATATTCCATGAAGCAGGAGCGGAGTAGGAGAAGGCCCTTTTTCCAAGTTCAGTCCTCACTGACGGAACACTGCAGGTAATCATGTCCTGAGAGCGCACGCTGTAGCTGCACTCACACAGAGACATGTAGGAGGAGATGTATGAGGGCAGCAGACCAAGAAGTGATTTAAAGATGAAAATGTACCAGTGGAAGAGTCTGCGTGAGGTTAATGATGTCCAGTTAACCAGTGAATACAGGGTGCAGTGGTGGGTACGATAATCACAGCCAGTTATGAATCTTAGTGCACCATGATAGACAACATCCAACATCCGCAGGGTGCTTGTAGGAGCATTCATGTAGAGAATGTCACCGTAATCAATGGAGGGAAGGAAAGTCACAGATACAAGGCGTTTCCTAGCATTCAGTGTTAGACATGATCTGTTTCTGAAAAAGAAACCCAGTTTAACTTTCAGTTTCTTTACTAGGTTTTCCACGTGGAGTTTAAAAGAGAGATGCGAATCGACCAGGATACCCAAATATTTATATGAATCAACAAACTCAATAGGGACACCATTTGAGGATAAAATCAGAGGAAGAACTGCTGGGACCGACTTCCTACTTGAAAAAAGCATCCCTTTTGTTTTATCAGCATTTAGGACAAGTTTGAGATGGAACAGATCTGACTGGATGATGTCAAAAGCGGATTGCAAAAACTGGAAAGCCTTAGCTACTGTTTTAGCTAGACAAAAAAACAACTGTATCATCAGCATAGAAATGTAAGGATGCATCAGGGATGCTCTGACCTACATTAGCTATGTAGATTGTAAAGAGGGAGAAGACTGAGCCTTGTGGTACACCATTTTTAACTATTAAATAGCTGGAAGAAGCACCGTTATGTTGAACACATTGCCTCCGATCGGAAAGATAACTAGAAAACCAACCAATGTGTGTTCAGAGAAACCGATTTCTGAGAGCTTATGACACAAGATGTTATGATCCACAGTGTCAAAGGCTTTAGACAGGTCTAAGAAAAGTGCAGCACAATAATCCTTAGCATCCAATGCATCAACAACATCATTAAGAACCTTCAGAGAAGCAGTCATTGTGCTGTGTTGTTTCCTGAAACCAGATTGATGAAGAGGTAAGATGTTAAATGAGTCCATATAATTTTTGATTTAAGAGTTTATCCGTTTTTCTAGAACCTTGGCTAAGATGCAGAGTTTAGAGATCGGTCAATAATTTTTCAGTGAGGTGGGGTCACTTCCCTTCAGCAAAGGAAGAACAAAGGCTGTTTTCCAAGCATCCGGAATGGAGTTTTGGCTTATGGACAGATTAAAGATGTGGGTCACAGGGACTGAGATGAAGTGATTTGATTTGATGTTTATTCATTCATTTTAAAAGAACAATACTAGACAGTTTAATCAGATACAAGAATACAAGTAGGATAAAATGAAGGGAGCAGAAAGAAGATGAAATCTTATTATATCTGCCCCTTATTTCACAGTTTGTTCAACCAATGATAACCTTCAAGCTACATCACAAAATGAATAATTCTACTTAAATTATCTAGCTGTAATACACAAACTACATCACAAAATGAATAATTCTACTTAATTTTTCTAACTGTAATACACAAATAAAAAAAGGCGTTCAATACAGGATCAACTGGACTTTATTTGTTGCAGAAAACGTTATGACTTCTGTCCAGAAGTCTTTTTCAATTCTGAATGGAAGCTGTGAGAACGCTGTGAGAACCATGTATTGAACGCCTTTTTTGATTTCATCATGTCCTGGACGACTGAGAATCTTCACCAGTGTAATACACAAACTACATCCTTCTAACTGTAATACACAAACTACATCAGAAAATGAATAATTCAACTTAATTTTTCTAACTGTAATACACAAACTACATCACAAAAATGAATAATTCTATTTAATTTTTCTAACTGTAATACACAAACTACATCACAAAATGAATAACTCTACTTAATTTTTCTAACTGTAATACACAACACACTAAGCTACATCATCAGTCAACATAAGTGTAATACACAAACACACTAAGTTACATCATATATAGTTTTTGAGCAAGTCCTTTTTGACCTTTTTCTTAAATGTATACATTGATTTTGCATTTTTAACATCACTCTCCAGAGCATTCCACAATCGAACTCCCTGAATTGAGGTAGACCGTCCCTTTAAGCTGGTTCTGAATTGTGGTTTGATGAATATCTCTGTCCCTTTGAGATTGTAATCACTTTGTCTTTTTATAAAATTTCTTTGGATATTTAAAGGTAATGTGTTATTATGAGCCCTATACATTGTTATGTATCCTGAGGAAGCTGACCATGCTGACACCTACAGGTTTTTGTGTATGTTGACTGCAGTCTTGTTTTTGTTGGTTAATCAGTCTGATTATGATCAGGCTTGTGTGTTCAGTCAGGAGCACCTAAGTGACACGCCTATATAAACCACAAGGTGTGGATACTCGAATGCGGAGTGTTGTGAGCTCAGAGTGTGGTTGCTTTGTGCTGAGCTGTTTGGGTACTGTTTGGGTACTGTGGGGTGTTCTCCGCCCACCCCTGTCTTGAGGTTTGGTGATCTTCTGTTTAGAAGATTGTTGGTGAGTAGAAGTGTTTGCTCATTTTTGGTCTTTGACTGATGCACTTAGGAGGAGTTGCTTATTTTGTTTGTCTTTGAATGTGCTTGAGTGCACTTAGCAGCTAAAAGGTGCTTTAGTGACGTTTAGGTCCTGCTCAGGAGAGGGACGCTGAACTGTGTGGTTTCACTAATTTTATTCAACCAGGAGGTTGTGTGGCTGGCAGAGAAGTGACCAGCTGTTTGGAGTTTTTGTGTTGTTTGCCTAATGACAGTGTGAGTTCGGTAGCTCAGTTATCGTCTTTTCTTTTACTCCTAGAGTCCCCCTTTGGTCAGGTAGTCCGTCACTGGACAGGCTTTGATGGCCCTGTTCTATGGGTTGAACCTGCTCCAGTGACATTATCCTAATTTTGGCCGACTCACTCTGTCCACCATTTGTTTGATACTTTTGTTTAGTTCCCCACGCTGTGCCAGAAGAAGCTGCACTCCCCACCTGGAGGAGGAGTGCTGGGATCCATCTCAACCTGATTTCAATAAAGCTTTTTTTTTACCTTATTCCTTCTTGTGTCCTTTGTCCATTAAATGTGTTCGGCCTGAGCCAGCCGTAACATATTTTTGGGCGCCTCGTCCGGGATATTGAATCCTTTTTGAGCCCTTGTCTGGATTTTTGAATCCTTTTTGAGCCCTTGTCTGGATTTTTGAATCCTTTTTGAGTCCTTGTTGGGCTGTTGTGATCCTTGTTGGGTTAATTAATTAAACCTGTTGTTGGTTTGACTCGTAGGCGGGTCCAGTGCGGTGTGTGTGGGTGGTGCGTTCACGTACTGCTGGGACGTTAGTATTTACACAGTTCTTTTCCTGTGTTTACCATGGAGGACTTCGATTTACACAGTTTTGTGGAACGACCCACAGTAGAGATTTTGGCTAGCTGTACTAAAGAGCAACTTTTGTGCATAGCGGATTATTATGAAGTGACGTTAGATAAACGTTCAAAAAGAGAAACTGTGGAGAACGAGTTAACTGCCGAGACGATCGTATATAAGTATTTTATCATGTTTGAAAGAGCCACAAGTACTTTGAAGTGGCCAGAAACTTTTTGGCCCATTTTGTTACAGAGTGTGTTAAAAGGAAAAGCACAGGATGCCTATGCATCTCTTTCTGAAATTGATAGTGGTGTCTATGCTAACGTAAAAGAAGCTATACTACGTGCATATGAGCTAGTTCCGGAAGCATACCGGCAGAAATTTAGAAAATGGAAGAAAGTAGATAATCAGTCTTATGCTGATTATGTCAGGGAAAAGGAGCTACTTTTTGATCGCTGGTGTACTGCGAGTGCAGTGACTGATTTTAACCAGCTGAAGCAGCTAATGTTGTTGGAAGATTTCAAATTAAACTTACCAGAGAGAGTAACCACGTATTTAAATGAAAATAAAGTGTCTGACGTTTCTAAAGCTGCAATCTTAGTGGATGAGTATATGCTGACGCATAAAACACACTTTGAACGTTCAAGCTTTGATAAAACTCGAAGCTCTAGTCATGTTAAGACCAGTTTTGAGTCCTCTCAACCTTTTAGATATAGAGCTAATGGTAATGGTAAATTTAGAGGGCCTGTTGTTCCTCACAGAGACCGTGATGTAACTGCAGAACGACGTGAAAGTGATGTGAAAGAACCAGTGAGATGTTACTATTGCAAACAGGAAGGGCATGTAACTAGAACCTGTCCTAAGTTACATAGAAAAGAACCAAAACCTGTAGCTGCACTTAAAAGGTTAGATAAGACGTTTTCCTCTGTGACAGGAACCTGTGAACGTGATGGATTCAAACCTTTTACAGTATAATGGAAGGGTATAATGGAAGGGTTTCTCTACATCTCCATCAGGAAAAATGATACCTGTTAAAATACTCAGAGACACAGCCGCTTCACAGTCATTCATTTTGGACAATATTTTACCTAGAGATGAAGTTATTAAGATGGAAGCTGGAGTCCTCATTTGTGGTTTTAACATGCAGGAAGTTAAAGCTCCACTGACATCATCTTTTGACTTTTCAAAAAATGGCACAACATATATAAATATTAAGATTGACCCCTGACCGTTTTTGCTAAAATAATGTTAAATGAATGAAAATTCTCTCCCAAAACAGTTTAAAATTAGCGCCATTTTTTTAACACGATAAATAGGGATTTCGCCGTCGCAGGATGATGACGTCATGTAAAGGAATTTCCCTACTGCGCAGCTTGAAAACAATGGAGGAGCTACAAACTCGATCCGTCCAATTTAGCCATTTAAAAGTTAATATTTTAGCGGATTGTCTGCAGAGAAGCCAAAGTTATTTCCAGTAAACAGCAGGTTATAATTTTTTTCAGCTCCTGCTGGTTTTTGGAGACTTTTCACTTCATGAGGTGACAGCTGCTGTGTGGAGTTACATGCATGTGGACGAGGCAGAAGTAATTCTACAACATGTACATCGTCTCCAGCCTCCACAGCACTGAAATGGTAATATATTAGTTAATGTTCCTAATAATTATTCAACATTAATTAATAGTTTAAAAAATTAGTCCCTTTTAAAATATCTGTTAAATATATTATTCTTTTATTTTATTTTGTTTGTGTTTTCAGGTTTCCAGGTCTCCAGTCCATCACCTGAGGCTCTTCATGTTGAACCACTAGTACAACCCAGACTTTCACATCACAGCAGGTAAGATTGCATCAACGAAAAGAATAGTACTCAACAATATTCTTTGATGTAAATCTGTTGATTTTCTGTGGTTCTGATGAGGGAAGTGACAAAGTGGATGCAGCATTCAGCCCATAATGGACCCAGATGTCCCCTGCGTCCAGACCTACAACACCTGGACATCCATGAGCGTTGTGGAGCGAGGAGGTGGTGGAGTCTGAAGAAGTACAAGCAGCAGGATGAGGAGAAACTAGACCGATGTCCCCTGCGTCCAGACCTACAACACCTGGACAGGAGGGTGGACGAGGAGGTGTTGGAGTCATTTTTACAGAGCTGATGAAGTCAAACAACACTTGCTAATATGTGTTAAACTCAATTTATTTTGATAATCTGTTCATATTAATGTTTCCCCAGAGGTTTTCATTTATTTGATAATATGGGATGGTTTTATTTTAATAAAATGTTTCTTTCAACATTCACCAATTTTGTTTTTACTAAAGTATGAGCTGTGAGTTGTAGATGCACGAATGAAATTAAAACAGATACACAAATATTCTCACAAAGAATAACACAAATATTCTCACAAAGAATAACTCAACACTAACAGATAATATAGTGTACTACCGTAACTTTATTTACACATAACTACAGAAACACTTGGTTCATTGTTATCCTTTTTTCTTTTTTCAAACAACATGTTCATTTGAACACTCAGAAAAAAATATTAAATTCATTGATTCATTTTCATCTCAATGCTCTGGCCAGTTGTAGTATTTCTGCATATTTTAATGTCTTGATGCACAAACGTAGCTTTCTGCAGCAGTCCTGATGTTCTACAGATCCTGAAGACGTCTCCATCTGTTGTTTAACAATATCAAGGTTTGTTCTCCACCTCGGTCCACTCTTCAGGTGAAGACATTTCTGTGAATCCTCGCTCCACAACGCTCATGGATGTCCAGGTGTTGTAGGTCTGGACGCAGGGGACATCTGGGTCCATTATGGGCTGAATGCTGCATCCACTTTGTCACTTCCCTCATCAGAACCACAGAAAATCAACAGATTTACATCAAAGAATATTGTTGAGTAGTATTCTTTTCGTTGATGCAATCTTACCTGCTGTGATGTGAAAGTCTGGGTTGTACTAGTGGTTCAACATGAAGAGCCTCAGGTGATGGACTGGAGACCTGGAAACCTGAAAACACAAACAAAATAAAATAAAAGAATAATATATTTAACAGATATTTTAAAAGGGACTAATTTTTTAAACTATTAATTAATGTTGAATAATTATTAGGAACATTAACTAATATATTACCATTTCAGTGCTGTGGAGGCTGGAGACGATGTACATGTTGTAGAATTACTTCTGCCTCGTCCACATGCATGTAACTCCACACAGCAGCTGAGCTCACCTCATGAAGTGAAAAGTCTCCAAAAACCAGCAGGAGCTGAAAAAAATTATAACCTGCTGTTTACTGGAAATAACTTTGGCTTCTCTGCAGACAATCCGCTAAAATATTAACTTTTAAATGGCTAAATTGGACGGATCGAGTTTGTAGCTCCTCCATTGTTTTCAAGCTGCGCAGTAGGGAAATTCCTTTACATGACGTCATCATCCTGCGACGGCGAAATCCCTATTTATCGTGTTAAAAAAATGGCGCTAATTTTAAACTGTTTTGGGAGAGAATTTTCATTCATTTAACATTATTTTAGCAAAAACGGTCAGGGGTCAATCTTAATATTTATATATGTTGTGCCATTTTTTGAAAAGTCAAAAGATGATGTCAGTGGAGCTTTAATGTTCCTTTATGTAGGATAGTGGTTCAGTCAGAGTTGTGTTCAGGAGACGCTGTGGTAGGACTGCGTCCAAACTTTCCTATAGAAGGCATCTCCATGATTATGGGTAACGACTTGGCTGGAGGCCGCGTTTTAGTCACTCCAGAGGTGACTCCTGTCCCAGTGATTTCCCCTCAACTAGATAACTTAGCTCGCACATTTCCTAATGTTTTCACCTCTTGTGCAGTTACTCGTGCAGCTCTTAAACGCCAACAGGAGGAGGAGAAAGCTGAAGAAGTTGAGCTGAGTGACAGTTTTTTCAGTTCTGAGACTGACCAGAGCCCAGTGAGCTCAGAGGAGAACACTTTAGAGGGGGTAAGACTCTCATGGTCCAGGGAACAGTTGATTAATCTTCAGAAGAGCGATGTTAGTTTAACATCATGTTTTATTGACACAGAAACTGACAATCCTGACATTCTGAGTAATGGTTATTACTTTAGTGATGGCATTTTGATGCGTAAATGGACTCCATTGACAGCCTCTTCTAATGAAGAGTGGCGTAGTGTAGAACAGATTGTTCTCCCTACTCTGTATCGTCCAGAGGTTTTACGTTTGGCGCACGACAGTCCCTTAGCTGGTCACCTGGGTATTAGAAAAACATATGACCGTGTGTTACGTCATTTTTTTTGGCCAGGTTTAAAAAAAGATGTCGTACTTCATTGCAACTCATGCCATTTTTGTCAGATAGCTGGAAAACCGAACCAGACTGTCCCACCTGCTCCTCTTTTTCCCATCCCGGCTATTGCTGAGCCTTTTGAGAGAGTCTTAGGGCCAGTTTACACGGCGCGTATTTTGAGTGTAACCGCTACTTTCTCTTTGCGACTTTGCTTATCGCCTACACGACGCTGCTGGCCCCCCTCGATGACACCGATACTTTTCTGACCCTGCTCTCAAGGTGGAAGTTTTTCGCTGACCCCCCGCTGATAATGTAAACATCTCCCGTGGAGCTTTTGTTATCAACCACATGCGCGCAGCCCGCACGCGCGGACAGTGACATTTCACGTGTCACGTTGCAAAATATAACAGTTTAACAATAATAAACAGTATTTATGTTGGCGTGGGAGATGTAAATTTATCTGAACTACAGTATCTATCTGGACTCGTTACATTTTTTAAACAGTGCGTAACGTGCTGTGAAAATGAAGACACCAGGTTTATTTTTTATTTATTTATTTATTCAGCACCAAAGTTTAAACACAAACACTGAGAATTAAACTGAACACACTATTAAAACACGTGAACCGAACTGTAACTACGTTAATGAACTGGACTCTTGCTGTGTGTTCATCTGGACCCATCAGAACCGCCGAACCATCAGCCTGTTGGAACGACAGCTTCTCCACCTGGCAGAAATAAATAAATAAAAACTCAGTTGTTGTGTGATCAAAGTAAACACAAGCAAACATTATATTAAGAACGTTGATTTACCTGCTGTAAGTCAGCTGTTTATCACGGAGTAATCCGGTTCTGGTCCACAGTCCACTCAGCGGTTCTGGTCCACAGGCTCAGCGTCTGGTGTGCAGCTTGTTAGATGAAGCGGGTCCCACTGACTCAAATCTGTTGATTCTTATCCAAATTCCAGCTTTAACTTGTTGTTAACTTGTTGACAACAACTTGTAGTTAGCTGATTTTAGCCAGAAAGGAAAACAGACGAGGCAGCTGTTCTGTTTACCTCAGGCAGCGCATGCGCAGTAGTGAAGGTTCCAAAAATCACAGCGCCATCTAAAGGCCCAGCATGGTAACTACAGTGAAATCATGAGGACGGGGGGTGGAGGGGGAGAGAGTCGTATCCACAGAATTCGACAGTGTCAACGCAAAACTTTTCACCTAATTAACATACCCAAAACATTCGTTTCCCCCACACAGTGTCCGTGTAAACAGGGCCTTAGTGGACTGTGTAGGACCACTCCCCAGAACAAAGGCTGGAAACAAGTACTTAGTTACTGTGATGTGTGCCTCCACTCGTTTCCCAGAAGTTTTTCCTGTAAGAAAAATAACAACCCCAGTGGTGGTAAAGGTGTTAACCAGGTTTTTCTCGTTGTTTGGGTTACCACGGGTGGTGCAGACTGACCAAGGCAGCAATTTCATGTCAAGAGTGTTTTCACAGGTCATGAAACAATTAAACATCCAGCATACCTGTTCAGCTGCGTACCATCCAGAAAGCCAGGGTGCCCTTGAACGATTCCATCAAACATTAAAAACCATGCTGCGTACCTACTGTCTAGAATTCAATAAAGATTGGGATGAGGGAGTGCATCTCCAGATGTTTGCTATACGGGAGGTAGTTCAAGAGAGTTTGGGTTTTAGTCCAGCAGAATTGGTTTTTGCACACGAAGTTCGTGGTCCCTTAAGGCTGTTAAAAGAAAAGTGGGTATGTGAGAAGTCTGACAAGAATTTGTTAGACTATGTAAGTGACTTCCGTTTTAAATTAGTACGTGCTTGTGAAATAGCTAAAACTAACCTACAGACGGCACAAGCTAAAATGAAATCCCTGTTTGACCGAAAAGCTGTAGCACGAGTGTTTCAACCGGGTGACAAAGTGTTAGTTCTACTTCCTATTCCTGGTAGTAGCTTACAGGCCCGTTATAGTGGACCTTATGTCATTCAGAAGAAGCTAAACGAACGTGACTATTTGGTTTCTACTCCAGATAGGAGGCGTACTTCTCGTCTTTGTCACATCAACATGTTGAAACCATACATTGAGAGGGTTAGTGTGTTAGCTGTTCCCCTCTGTGATGTCCCCAGAGTAGCCGAAGATGTAGAGCCCCAAAAGGAGCTCTCCAGTGCTGAACAGGAGGTGGACAGTTCCCCTTCTGCCATTCTTGAAGGCAAGCTCTTAAATTCACATTATCTCCAGAACCTACAGTTGTTGTTCTCCCACCTTGATGATAATAAAAGGGATGAACTAAGACAGTTGATATTTTCTAACGCCTGTTTATTCTCTGATGTCCCTTCTAGAACCGATATCCTAAAACACGATATCGATGTGGGTGAAACGAAACCCATTAAACAACACCCTTATAGAGTGAATCCGGACAAACGCTTTCGTATGAACAAACAAGTGCAGTACATGCTGAACAATGGCTTGGCCATACCTAGCACTAGTGCATGGAGTTCGCCTTGCTTGTTGATAGTGAAACATGGGGGTGATGATCGATTCTGCACTGATTTTAGAAAAGTAAATGCTATAACCAAACCAGATTGTTATCCTCTCCCTAGAATCGAGGATTGTGTCGACCATGTGGGCGCTGCACGCTTTGTAACCACTTTGGACTTATTGAAAGGTTATTGGCAGGTGCCATTGACTGAACGAGGTCAGGAGGTCTCTGCTTTTGTTACCCCTGATAGTTTTCTTGAGTACACAGTCATGGCTTTTGGCATGCGTAACGCTCCTGCTACCTTCCAAAGACTAATGAACATAGTTTTGTCCGAGTTACCCTTTTGTGAAGCATATCTAGATGATGTGGTGGTGTTCTCAGATACTTGGGAAGATCACTTAAAACACCTACAAACAGTTTTTACACGTCTGAAAGAAGCTAAGTTGACGGTTAACCTGGCTAAATGTCAGTTTGGGCACGGAACTGTGACCTATTTGGGTAAACGTGTTGGAAGTGGTCAAGTACGTCCAGTTGAGGCAAAAGTGGAAGCAATATTGTCTGTCCCAATACCTTCCACCCGGACGGAGCTGAGGCGTTATCTAGCCATGGTGGGGTACTACAGAGGGTTCTGTAAGAACTTCTCTGCTGTGGCTGCTCCTCTAACGGACCTCCTCAGCCCTAAAACGCCTTTTATCTGGTCTGAGAGATGCCAAGAAGCGTTTGAACAAACAAAAACGTTGTTGACTAAGGCTCCTGTGCTAGCTGCACCAAAATTCGATGTCCCTTTTAAACTGGCTGTAGATGCTTGTGACTCTGGAGTAGGAGCTGTTCTCATTCAGGAAGGAACAGACGGAGTGGAACACCCAGTTTCCTACTACTCCCGGAAGTTGAACAAACATCAAAAAGGGTACTCGACCATAGAAAAGGAAGCCTTGGCTTTGATCTTGGCACTAGAGCATTTTGAAGTGTACATTGGAGGATCTTGCGATCCCATTATTGTATACACTGACCACAACCCCCTTACCTTTTTGCATCGAATGTGTAATAAAAATCGACGCTTAATGAGCTGGTCTTTGCGACTGCAGCCTTTTAACCTCTCCATATTACACATTAGAGGTAAGGACAACGTTATAGCCGATGCCCTCTCTCGTTTTTGAATACCCTGCCCCAACTTGTCTTTTTGTATGGTGTTATGTAGCAGGTGTCCCCACAAGACTACATTTTCCCCCATACAAAACACTGGTGGTGGAGGTGTTATGTATCCTGAGGAAGCTGACCATGCTGACACCTACAGGTTTTTGTGTATGTTGACTGCAGTCTTGTTTTTGTTGGTTAATCAGTCTGATTATGATCAGGCTTGTGTGTTCAGTCAGGAGCACCTAAGTGACACGCCTATATAAACCACAAGGTGAGGATACTCGAATGCGGAGTGTTGTGAGCTCAGAGTGTGGTTGCTTTGTGCTGAGCTGTTTGGGTACTGTTTGGGTACTGTGGGGTGTTCTCCGCCCACCCCTGTCTTGAGGTTTGGTGATCTTCTGTTTAGAAGATTGTTGGTGAGTAGAAGTGTTTGCTCATTTTTGGTCTTTGACTGATGCACTTAGGAGGAGTTGCTTATTTTGTTTGTCTTTGAATGTGCTTGAGTGCACTTAGCAGCTAAAAGGTGCTTTAGTGACGTTTAGGTCCTGCTCAGGAGAGGGACGCTGAACTGTGTGGTTTCACTAATTTTATTCAACCAGGAGGTTGTGTGGCTGGCAGAGAAGCGACCAGCTGTTTGGAGTTTTTGTGTTGTTTGCCTAAAGACAGTGTGAGTTCGGTAGCTCAGTTATCGTCTTTTCTTTTACTCCTAGAGTCCCCCTTTGGTCAGGTAGTCCGTCACTGGACAGGCTTCGACGGCCCTGTTCTATGGGTTGGCCCTGCTCCAGTGACGTTATCCTAATTTTGGCCGACTCACTCTGTCCACCATTTGTTTGATACTTTTGTTTTGTTCCCCACGCTGTGCCAGAAGAAGCTGCACTCCCCACCTGGAGGAGGAGTGCTGGGATCCATCTCAACCTGATTTCAATAAAGCTTTTTTTTTACCTTATTCCTTCTTGTGTCCTTTGTCCATTAAATGTGTTCGGCCTAGCCAGCCCTATACATAACTGATAAAATACTATATTCTACCAATTCCTGGAATTTCAATAAATTTAGCTGAAGAAACAAGGTGTTTGATGGGTGACTGAAATGTTTTCTGGTGATTACTCTTACAGCTCTCTTTTGTAAAATAAAAACAGGCTTTGTAATTGTTTTGCACGCTTTTCCCCAAACCTCAATACAATAGATTAAACGTGGAACAATGATTGTGTTATACAACATATACAGAGCTTTATCAATTAAAAAATCCCTGACTTTATACAGTACTGCAATTGATCTAGCTATTTTTGTTTTAATGGAATTTACATGATGTTTCCATGTCAGTTTGTCATCAATGATAACACCCAGAAACTTCACTTCACTCACTTTACAGATCACAACATCTTCAATTTCAAATGGATCGTCAACAATTCTCTTTTTGTTACTGAATATCATGTAATTAGTTTTATCTAAATTCAAAGATAATTTGTTTAGTTTAACCCTCTGGGTCAGGGGTCTAAATGTCCGTTTTGGTATAAATTTGTATTTACCCTTATATTTCCATCATAAAAACTATTTATCTGGCCTTGTTTGGTATTGTTGTTTTTAGGACAACCTCATCTTCATGATTTTAAATTCTTTGTTTCATTTTGACAAAATGCATGAGCACATTGGAGCAAAAAATAACATAAAAAATGAAATCCGTGTTAGTAAAATCAGTGTTGGGTGTAACGCGTTACTTAGTAACGCGTTACAGTAATGACATTACATTTTTCAGTAACGTAGTAGTGTAACGCACTACTTTGAAAATGCCTGTAATATATTACAGTTACTAACAAAACCTTACATTCGTTACTTGCGTTACAATCAGGACCTTTCGGAGAATAGTTTTATTTATTTATTTTATTTACCTTTCGGAGAATAGTTGTGGTACGAGGACGACGGAGCGGACCATAGACATTATATATAGATATCTATGGAGCAGACTGTCACGTGGGGAAAACAAAGACGTACGCGATGACGTCGGAACGTCATACGTCAACGTACATAGACATATAAAGGTACATAGACATACGGCAATGTCATTTTATGGATGGAAGTATTCATATTATTTTTCTTTTGTCACGAGAAAGGACAAGAACATTACAGTAGTGTGCAAGCTATGTCTGGGCCACAACAAGACACTGTCTACTGCTGCGAACTCGACGTCAAATCTTTACAAGCATTTACAAAGACAACACGCTAATGCTAAGCTAGTTGCTAAAGAGCCGCAGAGGGATGGTGCAAGTTTGATGCCGCCACCGTTTAAGCAGGCTCGGCTTGAATTTCACCGCCAGGCAACCACTACAAAGGCTGAGGTAAACAAACTTGTAAACAAACATTTCAGATGTTTTATTTTTTATTTTGTTTTATTTTTTTAAAACAGAAGTTTTACATTTTGATATTGTCATACCTTTTGAATGGCACGTTTACATATGCATTGTGCTTGTTATGTAGCACTGCTGTTTTACTTTTTCATCAAAAATGAGTGTCAAAAAGATCTCTAATATCATTATTGAAAGATAAAAATTAATACAGGTTAAATCTCAGGTATTAGAGTAATCCAAAAGTAATGTAACTAAGTTACTTTCAGAACTGAGTAACTAAGTAGTGTAATATGTTACTTTTTTAAAAGTAACTAGTACTGTAATGTGTAACTAATTACTTATTTTGGGTAACTACCCCAACACTGAGTAAAATATTGATATGTTTACTATGAAACTCACAAAAACATTTAATGAACCATTTTGACAGCCTAAAATGAAAATTTCATTGGTATATTTTAAGAACTTGTATACAAACTTAGTAAAAAACGAATTAGTATACATATTTTCACATCATAAAGTGGGCAATTTCCATGCGTGTTTTTACCAGTATTTACACTGACTATTGTGTGAAAACAGTATCTTCATCACAAATTCTCTGTTTTTTTCCCTTTCATTCTGAAAAACAGACCAAAAACGACTACAAAACTCTGCAGACACACTAAATAATCATAAAAACCAAATAAAAACCAAATAAAACAGCCAGTCTTACCTAAAATCATGTCTGAAATCCCCCCCCCCCACCTTCTTCACCAAAACTACTGCTGCTGTGTTTCTGTGAGCAGAACACAACATGGAGGAACATGGAGGAAAAAACGGTTCTGATTGGTTGCTTCACAATGTGGTGTGTTCAGGGTAGGATATGTGGGCGATATGGCTCAAAAATTATATCGTGATATTTCAGAGTATTATCACGATAACGATAAATTTCGTGATATAACCCAAAAAAAAAATCAAATGTATTTATTTGACAAAATTAACTTAACATGTTGCTTTGCAGTATTATATAAAATTTTAAAAAACAACAAGGGGTAATTTTACTGAAATTACTTTATTTAGTAAAGTATTTAGTCTCCAAGTAAAACTACACCTGCACTTTAGTTTTTGTGGTGGTTTTTTAATCTATATTTTGTGCAGACTTTTTCAATCTAAATAACAGATCATTTTTAAAGTATATATTTTTTTCAGAGATTACCTGGCTAACATCAGTCTGTCAGGAGATGTGGCAGAGTGAAGAAATATGTTTATAAAAAATGTTACATACAGCTCCTTTAAATGAGCTGTAACTTCTACAAGTTGATCAGCTGACCCGGCTGAAACTTGTTCATGTTTCAGCTTCATCTGTTCATGCAGAACGTTTTTTTAACTGATCTGTGTCTGATGTGGACGGACTGTGGAGCCGCGCGTGTTTAACACAGTTTACAGCGGGGACACGCAGCGAAGACATGCAGCACCGAGCTGCGCGGAGCGGAGCAGGGCGGGGGAGGAGGGGACAGCTGTCTGTGCCGGCTGCAGAGCAGGGGGGAGAGAAGTTGAGACGCGCGCGTTGTTTTTAACATTTTAGCAGTAACTAATTAGCGTTTTACACCAGTAGACTGGAGGGGAGGTGCGCAGTTGTTTAAAGCGCTCGGGTGTTAAGGGGCGGGGCGCCCTGACGTATTACGTCATGAAATTAGCATATCATGATA
>JBBPBX010003238.1:19911-44288 GCA_038048925.1 Garcialebias charrua | reverse complement strand
TATATATATATATAACTACTACTTACTACTTGTATTACTATCCCTACTTCGCGGTTTTTCACTTATTGCAGGACTTCAGGGTACGGATCCCCTATGATAAACGAGGGACTACTGTACTACAAAAAAATCTGTAGCTTTAAAAAATAAAAACTTTGCTCTGTAAAAGAAAAAAAAAAATAAAGCAGATTAATATTTTATAGGATTGGTCAAAAATAGGTGGTATTATCTCCCCACCAGCTAACTCTTACAGTAGCTGTTAGCGTCTTGGCACTAATCTGCTGGCCTAAATAAACCAAACTCACCCCCACTCAAACCTGCCTCTTCTAATCAGCTTAAAGCCTAGTCCAAACAGCGCACAGTAAATCAGGAAGGTAACTACACACTACTCCTTTGGGCTAATCTCTGTGTTAGTACATTTAAACATAGATTGTGGTTTCCGCTTACACTTAGATGACTTGTCAAGTAAGGACTGGACTGTCCTTTTCAGTTAATCACAGTGGAGAAAAAATAAGGCTGTCATTTAGTTTGAACCACGGTAAAACGGCATGACAGCAGAATAACATAAATGCATAAAAAAACTCTTGATTATTCTCAATTAAACAACAGGTGAGCAAAAAACTGTTACCGGTAATTAATTTTAAAAAAAGACACCAAAAAAAGAATTTTTTTTTCTAACTGCAAAATTCTGTGTTGCTCGGCAAATTATTATCACCTGCTGTCATGAAAGGTGGACAGCAATGCAAATGCCTGTGTCTCTGTACATGTGTCTGTGTGTTAGCAAAATAGCTCATGAAGTACAGAATTACTTATAAGGAAACTGTCACAAAGTAATCATCACATTTACATCTACAACTGATATTTGGAGTCAACTTGATTCAAGATGGTCACCACAGCTGGACAAAGTGGATATGGTCAATAGCCTTGTACTGCTTTAAATGTTTCAGGCACTCTATCAACTTCTTCTTGGCAACCATGGCAAACACACAAAAAAGGGTTATACAGTAGTTCAGTTTTACACATGATGAACTAAAAGTTGGTGTGGTACTACCTGAGAGCTATCCCCCAACACACATAAACTAAGAAGTCGCAAAATAGATTTGGTTAAAACTTTAGCATTAACAGCTGGAGTCAACCCTGTTTGTCTGTTAGCAAAATATCTCATGAATTGCAGGAAGAATTTTAATAAAATTCTAATAAAATAATAACTGAATTTATATGTACAACTGATACATTTCTGGAGTCAACTTGAGTCAAGATGGTGAATCAGATAGTCAACTTTAACATAAACAAAACAGCTTTAACTCAGTCAGTTTTATAGATATTGAGCTAAAATGTGATATGAAAGTAGCTGAGGTTTGTCCCCAACACATACTGGAAGTGCTAACAAATTGTGCAATATTTGTTTAAACTTTGACACATAAGGACAATATGCATTCCTTTATGTAATACTGTTATAACATACCGGTATGTCTAACAAGGTTAAGTCAGGTCCTCTGGACGGATTCCTCTTTGATGAAAATATATAACATGTATGCCATACGTTTACTGGTAATTTAAAGAACTTGTCAGTGTTGACAACATTTTGAGTTGTTCATTCATCCTCGTTGTGATCAAATGTTTGAGGTCAGCATTTCAATGATCCTCAGCTGCAATCTAATCTCATTACTTAACATCTACTCCATTCATCCTCTCTTGCTTCCCCTCTCTAAGTTCTCCATATGCAGTGATCAGCACTTCATTCATTGATTCATTCATGCATTTATCTAAGACTGCACTCACTACATTAGTACATTTAGACACCCATCTGTCTGCATGGGTTTCAAAGGGCTGCTTCTCTCACTCAGTACTCATCTTACTGTCTGCAATGAGTTAAAAGGACAGTTTATATATTATTTTGTTTTTGTGAAGCAGTCATGAGTAGTGTCTTGCTTGCAATGGAGATAAGTTTGGGGAAATGAAAGCATTTCCACTTGAGAAGTCTAGTAAAAAGAACAAATTTTCACTCAGAAGCTCAAACATCATAAGTGCCACAGTAATCACATGGTTGTTGTTCGTATTATAAATTCTTACATGGCATCAATTTTGCATCAGATAATCATCTCCCCCCATTGCAGAGTGAAATAAGAGAATTGGAAATACTGTACTGTCCATCCGTCTGTGCATGTGTGCATGCTGTGTGCATGATAACTTGAAAAATAAATGATAAATAGTAAATGGATTGTACAAAGTACTTATATAGCACCTTTCCATCTTATCAAGATACTCAAAGTGCTTTACACTACAATGTGCCCTCATTTACCCATTCATACAGCACTCTACTATTTATATACAAAAACTAATCAGTGCTTTAAATCACATTCATACATTGATGGGACACACATCGGAGGCAATGAAGGGTCCAGTGTTTTGCACAAATAAGCAACGGGCCAACATCCTTTTTGGTGTGTGGCTGCATCTAGGCGTAAAAAGGTTTCTTGTAGGAAATTGGGTTGCCAAGTCCATCCATCATCTTTACCTGCTTCATCCTTTTTGGGTCACAGGGGTCACTAGTGCCCACATCTATCACTGTGCCAGATATGGGGTACACCCTAAACCACCAATTCCATCACAGGAATGCATAGAGATAAATTAGACAAACAACCATTTACTCTCTCACTCACACCTAGGGACAAATTAGAGTTACCAGTAAGCTTAACATGTATGTTTTTGGTCTGTGGGAGGAAACCGGAGTACCCAAAGAAAACCCAAGCATGCACAGAGAGAACATGCAAACTCCACTCAGAAAGACACCCAGTCGGGATTTGATCAGTGACCTTCTCACTGAGAGGCACTCTACCAACTGTGCCACCATGCCACAGGTTGCCAAGTCAAAATCAAAAATGGCCATATATGTAAAACGACCACCCAATTGTTTGAGGAAACAATGCTTTCTAGCTTTTTATTGTTTAACAGTACTGTATACTTTCCTTAGATGATTGGGGTGGCTGAAAATTTATCTATGGTGGCCAAAGCCATTGGCAACCCTCTTCATCCAATATGAAATAGGCTTTACATACTAAAAACTTGAAACAACATCACAAAACCCACTTTAAAATATTGGAACTATCTCTTTAAAACACCTATAGTTCTCCAAACTTTGAAAAACGCCTGCAAGGTCTTTTCGATGTCAAGATAGCAATACTTCTCAAGCATCAAGCCCATTCAGACCCAATTATAGACACTACTATCCACTATTTAGTTTTGTACTAAAACTACCTCATGATCGTATATTTTTTTAGTTGTCTGTGTATTATAAAATAAAGGAAATTGCTGACACCATCCATACTGATGACAAAAATAGGTTCCACGTGTCACCTTTAATCTTTTACCAGACAAAAAAAGTGAGTATTTCTATATGAGATTAGTCCATGTGAAGCTTCAGTTTTGAGTTAAAGTGAGTCATTTAATGCTCCGCCTGTTTAAATTAAACGTCTCACTTTCAGTTTTGTAGCTGCACCTGCTGGTTGCAGTTCCAGTCGCTCCATCTGACAAGTCTCCTGCTTCTTTTCTGTGGTGGATGTATCCGTCACAAACTGTCTGTCTGTATGTTGTTCCTGTGCAGTTTGTTTGTGGGCTCTGCAGACTAGTCCTTCTGTGCTGTGCTGCCTGTCTGTTAGGCTGCCTGGCTGACTGCCATTATCTGCAGTGTGAGTCATTCTTAGGACAATGGAGACAGTTTGTAAAGCCACACTAGAGAGTACACTTCCTCCGGATGTGCAAGAGGATGCCATTCATAACAAAGCCTGCACTGTCTGCCTGTCGGCTACTGCTGTGTTTGTGTATTTAAGTAAAAAAAAAAACAAGGGAAATAGAATGAGGAACTCTGGATGATGGACAGACAGTCTAAAAAAAGAGGTTTGCAGTAAACGGGGACAGAATCAGAAGAGAAAAGAGGAAAAAAGGACAACAGACAGTGGCGGCGGCAGCGACTGGTGATTGATATCAGAGATCTGGCACTGCCACCTGATCCAGCCTGCCTCCAGCAACACTGAACTCACTGAACTCACTAAACCAAGATGGCTGCTTCACTGCACTGCACCCAGTGAACCCCACAGCAGTGTTATGTACAGTACAGTATACAGTAAAGCAAACACAGTTACCCAAAGGGATTAAACAACAGAGACAGAGGACACAATCAATAACAAAGGAAAGACGTGAAGATTTTCATTTCATCTGCACGTCTCACAAGATCACAGCAAGACACAGACAGGTTGAGATGCATGGAAGGATGTTTACTCCTTAAAAGCATACCTAATAAAAACCACTTCTTAAAAAGCTCACCGTGTAAACAGAACCAATACTGTCGTCAAAATCCTGCGTATTTTAGATGACAAACTGTGTCAAGGTGTGGCTTGATCAAAATTAATAAAAACAGCATTTTAAGTAATTTACAGGAATCTAAATAGCAAATTAATACAGATTTATTTTTCAAGATGAAATTTTAAAAGTCTATCAATAATGATGATTTCTGCAACAAAATCCCTACAATTGAAAAACAAAGTTGCTCATTTGTTGTGAAAACACTATACCGCCACATGATGAAATAGCAGTTCAATTTTGTGTGGAGAAGGCACATTATTTTATTCAACTATTGATAATAATTAGATAATGATATAAAACAATGGACATGTTTTTTTTTAATAAAATGGACCTAATTAAATAAACCTAGTATACTTCTTTAATATAAAAGGATAAAAGTAAATGCAATGTTAACAACTGAAGCTCAAAACGTAAATTCTCTCAACAGAGGCTATGACTTCTTAAAGACCTTAATTCACCAGAATAAGGGAAAGATCTTAATTATTTCAACAAGTGTAAAATGATGTGTTTAGCCTACTACACAGTATCCTTTGGTTGGTATCAGATGTGTTGCTAAAACCCTCTTAAGAGACACAAATCATAGCTCTCACACCATTTCAAAACAAGACTTATGTCATTTCAATGTACTGTAGATGTTTCACCTCTGATTAGAAACGTTGCAGAAAAAAGCCACCTCTGTGAGAAAAAGAATACATCAAACTGTTCTCCACCTGCTGTGGTGACTGCTGTGGGCAGATGTTAGTGAAGGTAACAGTATATACAGTGCCTGAGTGTGACCCCTGTGGACTCCCGCAGGTCAACAGAAAGTGAAGTCCTAGCTTTAGCAGAAATGAAGGAGCTTACACTTTGGGTTTTGAATAAAGCATCCTCACATCTGCAGTTGGCTGAGGAGGTTTATTGTTTAGTCATTATTCATCTCCATAATTTCTAAGCATAAGGAAAGGATGCAGCTGACAGGAACTCATATCCTGATTCAATGAAAGGAGGAAGGAAATTGTAGTCGTGTCATTGAGGACTAAAAGACTAGGTCGTCTAATGACACACTATCCTGAGGTTACTTTCCAACTTCACAGAGGACTTAGAACGTTTGATGGTGAACAAACTGAGCCCACGCAGGAAAATAATTGTCCTTTTAACTAACTTTATGCTTGTTAAAAGCATGATTTAAGATGGATCGTTTGTTGTGAATAAAGTGCAAGAAAAAGTGAATGAAATAGTGTTCTTTAAAGGAATCATCATAGGCTGTTGCCTTGAACGTCAAATTGTTAAACACCTTGTGTGATCCGTTAGCACTCAGAGTATGAGATGAAGATGACTCTCAGCTACTACTACACAATGTCTGTTCAACGGACTGAATTATAATAATGTTTGTTGGCTAAGGTCAACTAGCTGAAGTTATTGTAAATCATCCTTCCTCTGGTTCATGAGAGTTTTTGCAAATAGACAAACGCAACCACGCAGACAAACACAATTTTGCCTGCACTTTAGGGCAGCAGTCACTAAATGAAGACAATAAGTTTAAGCACCATTACTGCTGATTAGCATCCACTGATGTGTGCAATTTAATGATTAGTGTTTGTCACTCTGTTATACATTTATGTAATCTTTGACCGATTTTTTAAAAACTATTTGTCAAACAAAAGCTCCATATCTCAGCTACAATCAGCCGCTTCATAAAACATGCAGAGAGGATCTTTTCCATGACAGTCCATGAACTTAAGACTGACAGCCTCATTGTGACTGTGAAACATCATCTTTCTATCACACAAACAGTCCTTCACTTCTTAAGAGCTCTTTAGGTTTACATAAATCACTTGTGCTGGTTCAAATACTGAAAATAAACTGCAACAAAATCATCATCAAAACTGTGCAGAGTGCTTAAATTCACTCAGATACAAAGCACATATTTCATAATTGTATCCATCCATTATCTTTTACTCGCTTCTTCCTTTTCGGGTCGTGGGGGTCACTGGTGTCCATATCCAGGAGTCAGGCGGGGAACACCCTGGACAGGTCTCCAGTCAGTCACAGGGTTAATTATATCCAGTTCAGTTAAAGTGTAAGCAACAAGGCTTTAAAAAACTTAAAAAATCAGATCTTTGTCTAAAAAAGAACCAGAATTTCTGAACTATCCACTTTTTTTGCACATTTTGCAAAAGGAATGTTTTAACAGGGAATTTTTTTTTTATATATCTAATCATTACAACAACAACAAAAATAAGATTAGCAACAACACAGTTTCCAAGTGTTACCTTTCAGCAGGAAAAAACAAACCAAACATGTGTTTAGTATATAATTAATAACTACAATATAACAAAATAATTGGCTTTATTAAATGTTTACTTAAATGTACAACCAAGGGTGAAATACAATCTAGATCTAGATCTAGATCTGAAGCTCTTGACCTTGACCTCTCTAAATGGCTTTAAGAATCTGTTGGACTCCAAGAACCAATGCAGGCATGTTCCTGTTTTTAGTTTTCTACATTTGCCTTATAATCTGTCTGTTTTTGCTACTTTTTTTACATCTTATTTTAACTTGTTTAAAATAAAAAAAAATCTGTATGCCTCTTTTATGATTGTCTATTGTTGTTGCTGTTGTCATCATTCTTTGTTGAAAACAGGTCTCTCTTGTAAATGAGTCCTCGAGGCTCAATGGGATTAACCTGCCTCGATAAAGGTTGAATGAAAAACAAGCATGAGTGTGTCATAAAAAATAATAATAATAATAATGAGTGTGTCATTTGATATCTAATTAATGTAGTGCATACAATAAACACAATATAGTACAGTTGGGATCCTTCAATGACACTAATGTTAACAAGACTGGTTTAACTAAAACCTTCAAAGAAACTATAGACGTTTAGAAAAAGGAGATTGTTGTGATTTTTTTTCTCCAGGTGGCTTAAGTCATTTGAATCTTTTCATGTTTTAGCTATGTTCCTGTTCCCATCTTTGTCACAAAACACGCTCCAAAATGAGGTAGATGTGAACGATTACAAGAGGACACAGGTAAATATCAAAGGTGTTTTGTGCGTTTTGATGTGCGTGTGTGTTACTACCATTCATGGGCTCATGCTGTTTCATTTCAGTAACTGGCTTTCTAATGACTAAGACTGCAGTCTTTGCTGTATCACGACCTGGAAAGTGAGTCAGCACTCTGACCCTGCATCCCCCTCCCCACCACACACACACACACACACGTCTACATGGACAAATGTTCAGCTTAGAACGAGACAAACCTTTATATTCCTCACACACAACCCCTCCTTTGCTCACTAACCTCTCGCTCACACTGGTATTACTGCGTCGTGACTGAAGGCGATGCGTTTCCCCTAATTTGCACAGACAACTGAGGATCACACCAGCATGCTGCCACACAAAATACATGTACCCCTTCTCCTCCTCCTTGTCCTCCTCTCTTTTTCTACCTCAGCAGCAAAAACTGCATTCTTCATGTGTGCCTGTCTGTCTCATGCACTCCATCCAGCATGGAGCAGCATGTTCTCCTGCTGGGCTGCAGCATGAGCCTACATTACCCAGAAATCTTCATTCTGTTGTGTATCCATGTCACTTCCTGCTCAAGAGTTTCGGTTACACATTACTAAACACCATCACATAGCCAAGAGGATGAAGCTCATTGGTCAAAGTCTGGAAATCCCCCTCTCTCCCAAACATACACACACACACACATTTTATTCTCATAAACTTTCCCTTGTGTCTGAAAATAATCCGCACCGGCGGGAACAGACACACACTGTGATGAATAAGACACTAATTCGCATCTCTCTTTTACTGTAAGCTCCACGTGGAAAACCTGGTAAAGAAACTGAAAGTTAAACTGGGATTCTTTTTCAGAAACAGATCATGTCTAACACTGAATGCTAGGAAACACCTTGCAACTGTGACTTTCCTTCCCTCCATTGATTACGGTGACATTATCTACATGAACGCTCCTACAAGCACCCTGCAGATGTTGGATGTTGTCTATCATGGTGCACTAAGATTCATAACTGGCTGTGATTATCGTACCCACCACTGCACCCTGTATTCACTGGTTAACTGGACATCATTAACTTCACGCAGACTCTTCCACTGGTACATTTTCATCTTTAAATCACTTCTTGGTCTGCTGCCTTCATACATCTCCTCCTACATGTCTTTGCGTGAGTGCAGCTACAGCGTGCGCTCTCAGGACATGATTACCTGCAGTGTTCCGTCAGTGAGAACTGAACTTGGCAAAAGGGCCTTCTCCTACTCTGCTCCTGTTTCCTGGAATATCTTACAAAAATATCTGAAGATCTCGACCTTGACCTCTCTAAATGGCTTTAAGAATCTGTTTGAATCCTGGCAAAAACCAATGCAGACATGTTCCCGTTTTTGATTTTCTACATCTGCCTTATAATCTGTCTGTTTTGCTACCGGTACTTTGATATCTTTGTTTTAACTTGTTTAAAAAAAAATCTGTATGCCTCTCTTATGATTGTCTATTGTTGTCACTATTGTGATCATTCTTTGTTGAAAACAGGTCTCTCTTGTAAATGAGTCCTCGAGGCTCAATGGGATTAACCTGCCTAAATAAAGGTTGAATGAATAATAATAATAATAAAAATATTAACAATATAAAGCCCAAATGGATTTCAGTCAGTGTTGCAACTGCAACTTTTCACCTGTTGCGACAAACTCGCTGAGCAAACTTCAAGCTGAGAATGTCTCAAAACGAGGAAGTAATATTTCTGCCACATGACCTTTAACTGCTACTTTTTCTTTTTTGCAAATTTCTTACTCATTTGGTTGTAAACAGGATGTGTTGTCACTATTCTCTTGACCTCAACTGTCCCCTCAAGCCCATGACTGTCAGTGACACCAATTAGGACATCCCCAAAACTGAAGATCTATAAATCTGTTTAATAAAAATAAAAAAATCACTTCAAAAAGTCAGATTCAACCTGATTTTACATCTTCCCATGACAAAACACTGCACAGCAGCAGATTAGTCAGTGGTCTGTTAGATGTTACTACAGTAACTGCACACACACACCATGCATGCACATGCCCAAAGCCTTTTTAGACCTAATCTGACTGAACCAAATAGACACTTAGCAACCGAACAGCAAGCCGAGCCTTCAGTCAAGACACACGTTGCTCTGAGGAAAAACAGCGTGGAGCTGCATGCTAGATGACCAGACATCCATGTGATCACTCACACACCAAGTCGCGAACACTTACATCCTCCCACCGACCGGCACATGTGGACAGGCACAGCGAGGCCCTCAGTCTAGACAAGAGGCAGAAGAGGAGAGAAGAGAGAGGCACAGCGGAGGTGGGGGGGGGGGAGTCGAACAGGAGAGGATCTGAACACACTTACCCCTTTTCTGGAGCCATCCCTCTCTAACGACGGTGACATCGCTCATGGTTCCTTCACGCCGAGTCTGATGCCGTTACACTTCTGCTCAACACAGAGAGAGAGGGAGGAGGGGAGGAGAGGAGAGAGCGGGAGAGGAGGAGGAGGATGGGGGGAGGCGGCTCTCCCAGTCTCCGTGTCACTCTCCCGCCCTTCCTTCCGTTCCCGTTCAACCTTTAGTTCGCTCAGGCTCTCTCTCTCTCTCAGACACACACAAATAAGTGGCGTGTACGTTGAAGTGTGTGTCGCTTTGCTTCCTGTTGTGGCTTATCTCCCCGTCTTCTCCTTCTTCTTTTTCTCCCTCTCCTCCTCCTCTTGCGTCCCCTCTCCAGACCTTCCTCTTCACCAGTAGTGACGCAGCCTGGAAGGAAGTGAAAGATGAAAACAAATACTGTATAATAATAAAGAGTTCCCTCCAAAGCCCTTTTTACATTATCTGACGAGACAAACAACTGGTCACAGTGAGAATAAACACTTCCTCTCCCCCGCTCCACCCTGTCAGTTCCTCTTTCTATCGCAAACACTTTCTCTGACAAACAGGATGAAATATTGCAGAGCACCTTGACCTTAATTGCCAAAGAACTATTTTTAATCTCCTCTTCTCCTTTCATTCATTCATGCTTTTCTTGTAGTAAGCAGATGTTGGGCACAAAAGCTGCTTCAACTTCCTCACGGTGCAGTCGATAACGTTCTGTAGAACAAATTAAGAGTGACTGTCTTTAGGCTGATTCGTGGGTGTTTGGGACGTGGAAGAGCATCTCAGGACCGTGGAGTAAGAAGCTCAGTTAAAAATAGCACCGATGGCAGTTAGGGATGCTCTCACACAGTTCTCCTCTCTGCAAATCTCTGCACCTCGCTGTCGTCTCACTCCTGCTCTCCCTGCAGAGCTGCTGCGCTCACCTCAAATGCTCCCTACCTACGTTGAGTTACACAACACGCCACAACGTCGGCAGCTTGATCAGCGCTGCCGCGGTTGGGCTACAGCAGTAGTCGTTTTCTAGCTGGAAATCAGTATTCACATCAGAGGGTGTCTGCACCGCTGCAGACACTTGGAGGGACTGCAGCGTCAGGGCGAAGGCTGGAACACACCCACGTTTAGGCTTACATTTTTATTTATTTATTTGTGATATTGTTGAGGTGGCAGAATCGTGACAAGCTGGGAACTGGATTAACAAACGCAGCCTCTGCAACACATATCCTTATATTACATTCATTGGATTTTAAGAAACAAAATTTGTGTTTTCAAAGAAAGCTTGTTACTAAATGTTAGGGATGCATAATATTGGATTTTTGACCGATATCCGATATGCTGATATGTTAATAATTATTTAGCCGATAACCAATACCAATATTTTTTTCCCTAAACCTACTTACAGAGACTACATAGATCTCTCTTAGGGCTGTAGTGATACAGTAATCTCCCGATACGATACGATACACGATATTCTGCTCACGATACGATATATATTGCGATATTCAGCAAACGATACAATTCAATACAATATTGCGATTTTCTGAAAGATTTTAAAGGGACAGAGTGATTTTGGTGACATTTTGAGATTGTTATAGACTTGGATTTAATTAATTTAACTGAAAACTGATTAAAAGCACCAACTACACAATACTTGGCTCTGGTTGGACATAGACACAGACTTAAAGTCGACAGCTGGACAAAATGAATCAAAGAAGTCGTGAGAAAACATGTTTCTTTCAATTGAAACAGTAAAAACTGTAGCTTACATGCATTTGTAAAGTAAATAAAGTGCACCAAGTGCCCTGCTCTGAATAGTGTGAAACCTTTTTAACCTTGACACTTAACATCTGAAGGAATCACTCAGTGCTTGGTAAGTAAACAGTAATATGACTTCTCCAAAACAGTCTAAAATTCAAGTAATGAAGAACATTTAACTTCAAATGCAACCATCTTAGCAGAGCAGCTTAAGGCCTGTAGATAGACCCTTACTAATAAGTGAACTCTACTCTATAAGTCTACTCTGCAGACCAAGTGAGCTACATTCTCCTAAGATTTTTGTTTAGAAATAGAATCTGATGGACATGCTCTGGGAGAAGTGCACTTCTCTGCAGTGATGATATCTCCAGGGGTGGAGAAGACTCTCTCTGAGGTTATACTGGTGCCAGGGATGCAGAGGTATCTAAAAAAGCAAAGTCTGGTCCTCTGAACATTCAAAAAGCAAAAAAAAAATAAAATTTTTAATTAATTAATTAATTTTTTTAAGGTACGATACTTGCAGATGAATATCGATTTTTCTAGGAAAGAAATTTTTTTTAAGGTACGATACTTGCAGATGAATATCGATTTTTCTAGGAAAGAAAAAAATCGATATTTATCGCGATATCGATATTTTTTACACAGCCCTATAATCTCTCTGCTGTGGAATTCAAATTTTACATTATTCTGCATGGTCTTTGTCAATTTGGCCTGCTACCAAATGCAGATGCCAAAAAGGGGGCTGAAGATGATGTAACACTTCAATGGCGTGCGTGATGTCATAACGTTGTGCTGGCGCTGCAGGCATCCTTGTCACTGGGTTGTCATACAAAAACAGCGCCTTATATACACATGAAAAAAACAGCACCTTTTATATCTATGAATTATTTTGATGGACTGGCCAATACGATATTTAACTTTATCGCTAATATCGGCCGATACCATGCCGATAATATTGTGCATCCCTACTAAATATTTAATTACAAATATTAATCAACAGGATATTCTATAAGTAAAATTATTTCAAAGCCAGACCTTTACCACTTGAAACCTGCTTACTTATTTTACCACATTTACTCATTTTAATTAAATTAAAAACAACCTTATATTACCAATAACAATACATTTGTTGTGAATTATTGTACTACAGCTTGTGTTTCAGGTTTGATTGAACCTATTATTTTGTTAGAATGTTTTTTTTTTACAAAATTAAACTACAGTAATCCCATTTGAGGGGAGATTCAATATTTTAATATAGCTACACTACAATCTTGGATTAAGCTTTAAACACAACAGTGTTAGTCAATGGAGCATCAGTTTGCTTTAACATTAATCTGGGCTAGCGTAACCTGAATTTAATAAGACAAGAGAACAGATTTCCTTTGATCGGCTGTTGCTATGGTGATGTGCAATCATTGAAGAACCAACCTTGACAGGGAAGCACCCGTCAGACGACATTTATGTCATCAGATCCTGGTTCATCGTGACAAGCATTCCTTTAAAGAATGCACATCACTTGCTGCCTTTCGTGCTAGAGTGTTAGCTTGATAGCATTTTATGATGAGAAATGACAGTTTTGTTAACATTTTTGGTTAAAGCTTGAAAACATTAATCCATTATCTTTACCTGCTTCTTCCTTTTCGGGTCAACCATTGCCAGCAGTCACTGTGCAAGAAGCGGGGGACACCCTGGACAGGTCGCAAGTCCATCACAGGGACACATACATGAGACAAACAACCATTCACCCTCTCATTCATACTTAGGGACAATTTAGAGTTACCAATCAGCCTAACATGCATGCTTTTGGTCTGCAGGAGGAAACCGGAGTACGCGGAGAAAACCCATGCATGCACAGAGAGAACATGCAAACTCCACGCAGGAAGGTCCCCAGCTGGGATTCTATCCGGCAACCTTCTCGCTGAGAGGCCACAGCTATACCAACTGAGCCACAGCTAGAAAACAGTGTGCACAGTTATGATGCAATATCGCAAGATCTCATGCTGAAAATGACTCTCAGCTAAAATATCTAGTTTTAATAAAAATATCAAGTTTTAATAAAACTTTATCAGTAATGTTGTAGCCATTTTTTGGCAGTTATCTTGAATCAGTGACTTTAAAAGTTAATTAGTTGCAGATATGATTCCCTTTATGATTTTCTTAGAGGTTTATTTAAAATTTTCCACAGGTTTGTGGAATATTTCGGTAGCAGACACACACACACACACGCACGCACGCAAACACACAAATACACACACTGCCACTGAGCCACAACCATCTTGGGTTTGAAGTCAGAAGGTTTGCAGTCACTGTGTGAGAGGCAGAGGACACCATGGACAAGTCTCCAGTCCATCACATTGACACATAGAGGCAAACGAGACAAACAACCACTCACTCTCACTCTCTACCCTAGGGACAATTAACCTAACATGCATGTTTTTGGTCTGTGGGAGGAAACCAAAGAATTTGGAAAAAACCCAGACATGCAAACTCCACACGCAAAAGCCCCAGGCCAGGATTTGAGCCTGTAACTTCTCACTGAGAGGCAATAGCTCTAACAACTGCACTGCCATGCTGCCTTGCACAATATATATCAAAGAGTTATTGTCATAGAAAGATCAATGTGCGTATTATCATCATGGCTTGGACTGCAATAAATCAACTGATGATCATTGTATAACCAATTTAGATGATAATGGCAGAGATACAAAAGCATGCAGAGAGTAAGCATTTTGATGTCAACGGAAAGACTGGAAAATGTGTATTATTTTTTCAGCTTACATTGGCACACTTAAAGGGTGTGTGACATGATTTTGGAACTATGCATAAAGTGGCACAACAAATATATGTTGTATCATTCAACGATGTTCATTTTTACAAGCAAAATGATAAAACAATGAAATTTTGTTTCAAAAGTGATTTTAAAATTGGCGCCGTGTTTCGTCACGGGACATCCGGGTACTCACGCATGCGACGTCGTGACGTAGTGACGAGGAGTTCAGTCAGCAGGCTGCTATTAGCACGCCGTGTCATTGTCTTCAAGATTGCCTATTTTCTTTTGTATAACTTGAAAAATTCCGGTACGTTGTGTCGCATTTGGGTGTTCTAATATCGCCAGCTCTGTAGACAACTACGATCGGGTTCCAGCCTCATCCTCGGAACCTTGCTCATCTGACATGTCGGACTCCCCCTCGCACCCTGAACGGTAAGACTAAAATAAATACGGATGCAGTCCTACAGTGGAACCAGCTGTTTCTTGTTCATCACTGAACTAACTTCAGCTTCCCAAACTGAAGACAAATCGCTCAAACCTTCACTTAAATTGCTTATTTCCGCGGTTTATATATTCAACGCTATTGGTTATTTACAAGGTGCGTTCTGGCAATTGCGTCATAAAAATGTCGTCTGTGTTTGACTGCAACTCACTGCGGAGTTACGTCATTAAAACTATTTTATTTAAAAATACTTTTATATATTAATTATTTGAAGCATCTGTGTACAAACAATCAAAGCTGAGTAGCTCCTCTTTCTAAAATGTCCATGTTTTAAAATCATGTCACACCACCTTTAAGATTCAGCAATAATATTGCAATTGCATTTTCTTTTCTAATATCATGCAGCAACAACTAATAATAATAATAATAATGAATTCCATTTATAATGCACTTTTCATTAATAAAAATCTCAAAGTGCTACAAAGTGTAACAAAGCAAAGATCAAAATAAAACAAGTGATAAAATCAAATAAAATCAATAATAATATCGACTAAGATCAAAGATAAAATCATGTGGATGCAGATTAGGCTTGCTTAAAAAATAAATAAAATAAAACAAGTGATAAAATCAAGTAAAATCAATAATGATATCAGCTAAGATCAAAGATAAAATCATGTGGAGGCAGAATAGGCTTGCTTAAAAAGAAAGGTCTTTATGCTGCTTTTAAAGTCAACCAGTGACTGTGGAGCTCTCAGGTCGTCAGGGAGGGAGTTCCACAGGCGGGGGGCAGCCACACAGAATGCTCGGTCTCCCATGGTCCTCAATTTGGTCCGAGGAATATGAAGTAAATTACTGTTCTGTGAACGTAGAGACCGGGTGGATGAATATGGTGCAAGAATGTCCTTTAGATAGTCAGGTGAAGTGCCGTGCAAGCATTGATGGGTAATGAGAGCAGTTTTGTACTGAATTCTGTAGGTGACAGGAAGCCAATGGAGGTTATGGAGAATGGGTGTAATATGTTCAAATTTACGAACTCTCAACAGAATCCTTGCTGCACTGTTTTGAATGTATTGAAGTTTCTGAAGGTTTTTGCCAGGGATACCAATAAACAGGGAGTTGCAGTAGTCGAGCCTGGAGGAGACAAAGGCATGGACGAGTTTCTCAGCATCAGGAAAAGTCAGAGATGGGCGAAGTCTGGAGATGTTTCGAAGATGGAAGAAGCAGGTTTTAAACAGATGCTTAATGTGATTTTCAAATGTAAGATGAGAGTCCATTTTTATTCCAAGATTTGTAACAGAGGTGGAGAGGGGGATGTCTTGACCAGAGAAGGAGATTGTTGTTAAAGTTGATGTTTGTATCTGGTGAGGGGTGCCAATCAATATGGCCTCAGTCTTCGAGCAGTTTAATTGAAGAAAGTTCTGATTCATCCATGCCTTTATTTCCTCCAGGCAGGCAGAGAGAACAGTGAGTGAAGACGGAGATAGGGATGATGATGATGTTCCAGTCCTGATGTAAAGCTGTGTGTCGTCGGCATAGCAGTGAAAAGAAATGTTGAACTGATTAATAATTTGACCTAAAGGCAGCATGTAGAGGGAAAACAGCAGGGGCCCCAGAACTGACCCCTGAGGGACACCACAGGAGACACCGACTGTCTGGGAAGTGGCATTGCCAAGGCTAACACATTCCAGCCTATTGGAGAGGAAAGAATTGAACCAGTCCAGGACAGTGTCACAGAGACCGACCTCCACATGAAGACGGTGGAGGAGGATACTATGGTCCACAGTGTCGAAGGCTGCAGTGAGGTCAAGGAGGACAAGGATGGAGGGAGAACCAGTGTCAGCAGCCATGAGGACATCATTTGTTACTCTCAGCAGTGCAGTCTCAGTACTGTGAGCTGCTCTGAATCCAGACTGGAACTTCTCATACAGAGAGTGTTGCTGTAGGTGGTCCTGCAGCTGAGCAGCAACTGTTTTCTCCAGCACTTTGGACAGAAATGGGAGGTGGGAAATTGGGCGGTAGTTAGAAAAATTGTCGGGATCCAAATTAGATTTTTTCAGAAGAGGCCTAATGATGGCAGTTTTTAGAGGCAATGGAACATGACCAGATTGTAGAGACTTGTTTATTATTTGTGTGATTAATGGGCTTATTGCAGAGTGATTGGATTTTATGAGAGACGAGGGGAAGGGATCCAGGGCGCAGGATGAAGGCTTCATTTTCTTGAGGATGGTCTCCACCTCACTCTGAACGACTTCATCAAAGCTGCTCAGGGTCCCAGAAAGCAGACGGGTAGATGGCACACTAAGATCAGGGAGGTTGTGGAGCTGAGATCTGATAGTGTCAACTTTGTTTTTAAATGATGAGAGGAACAGGTTGCATTTTTGAACAGAGTCCTCATGAGTTAGTTTAATGGGATTAAGCAGATGAGTTATTGTGGAGAAGAGCTGTTTAGAGTTTCCAGGGCAGGTGTTGATGATGTTGGAATAATATTTGGAGCGTGCTTCTTTAAGAGAATTGGCGTACGCTTTCTGATGTTCTTTGTACGCTTGCTTATGTACCGAGAGACCAGATGATTTTACACGTCTCTCAATAGCACGGCCAGTTGCCTTCATCCTGCGCAGCTCACCAGTGTACCAGGGGGCTGAACGGGAGAAAGACACCAGTCTTGACTTCAAGGGAGCATGTAGGTCCAGAAGCTCCTGGAGAGATTGGTTGTAGTAATCCACAGAGTCATCTGCAGATGAGTGATTGACAGCGGTCAGGGCGTGAAGATCAGCAGACAAAACATCAGGGGAAATGTTTTTATAGTCACGGAACTGGATAGGTCGTTTTGGGTTAGAAGCAGGCGAAGTTGAAGGCACTTCCAGGGAGATGACCCTGTGGTCTGAGACACCCAGGTCATATACAGACAAGTTATTGAGTACAGTGTCTGTAATCACCAAATCCAGAGTATGCCCCCTGTTGTGCGTAGGGGCGTCCACATGTTGGGTGAGGTTGAGAGATTCCAAAAGAGACTTAAAATCTGTAGCCAGAGGGGAAGAGGAATTGTCCATGTGGATATTTAGATCGCCAAGAAAAATAGTTTTTACAGGGGAGGTGCAGAAAAAAGTGAGGAGGTCATGCATTTCTGAGTTAAATGAAACATGCGGTTTGGGAGGTCTATAAATCAATATAACGTTCATCAGGAGTGGGGCTTTGAAGTTGAAGGCCAAACATTCAAAAGAAGAAAAATTATGAGAAGACAGATGTGACAATTTTAAATTACTGCGGTAGATTACAGCCAGACCACCACCGCGGCCAGTGCTGCGGGCTCTCTGCAGATAACTGTATCCAGAGGGACAAGCTTCATTCAGAGAACTGAACACGTCTGGTTGATGCCAAGTTTCTGTAAGACACATGAGGTCCAAGTCCTTCTCCAGAATGTGATCGTGAATTAGACATGATTTGTTTGATAGTGACTGCACATTGAAAAGTTCTATTTTAATGCCAGTTGGTGTAGGAGCCTTTTGAACCGGTTTCAGCAGACTGAAGTCCACTCCACGTTTTCCTTGCCACTTTGTGAGCTGTGGACTACAAGGGACTACAGACGCAGCGTTCTGATGACGTCGTCGAGGTGCGACAGTCCAGACAGTAGCAATCGAGTCAAAGCCCGTGTGCCTAAAATAGATGGTTTTCTTTCGAGAGCTTCTGTGGATGTAGTGAGGTCTACGCAAAAGTCCCAGTTGTTTGATGGTGGAAATAGAAGGAGGAATGGAGCAGTTGTTAAGTCCAAGCAGCTGCGAAACGGAGTATGTCAACATCGCGCTAGCCAAGCCGGGGGAAGCTAGCATGGAGCTAGCCACTAGCAGCAGACCCACGGCTCCGAAAGAAATAACCAAGAAGCAGTGAGAGGCAACTTGGATGAGCATATTTTGAAGGGGAGCACAGAAGAGAATCCAGGACAGTCCAGATGACACAGGAGGTTGACAGGCAGCAGGTGAGTGGAACAATAATTGCAGCTACGTAGTTCTTGAAGCAAGTTCGTGCTGGAGTTTGACAGGAGGTTGACAGCCCAAATTCCGGTTAGGAAGTGCTAACTAAGCTGTCCGTAAAATCCTTATTAAAAAAAAAACACTGAACAAAATAAGTCCAGATAAATGTCTAAAAAATAGCAACAGTAAAATAACTATTTAGCGTGGAGAAGCGGCGACATCACGCCAGCGTCCTCTCCAGCTGCGTCCTCTATCAGACCTTCAAAACCAACTCAACTACATTGAGTTAAAATCTTATTGAAGTCCTGAACCTAATCCACACAATGAGCACTAACTTCCAAGCCTTTTCAAACCCCATGTTTTATGTTAAAACATATCACTGACCTAAGTCTCCACATGTAATTCTGAAATCCCTATTATGCATTAAACACAAGGAAAATGTCAGGACACACTGCTACATTGAGTTACTTTGATGCAGCAGCCATTAGCATCAATAGATTTGTGTGGATCTTATTATATTTTGCACAAAAAGGAGGACAAAACCATGACACATTAAGATTCTGTAGGTTAATACTGTAGTCCTGACAAATTAGCTTGTGAAGAAAAGGCATTTCTACAATCCTCTAGTGAGGGCTGGGCAGAACAGAAATCTTTACCTTGTCTCACCTGGCAACCCTCAAAACCAATCACACAAACTGTAGCCAACATCATCTACAGTGAGGGCACAGTCTTCCTCCTAAAACAAAAGCTGGAGCCTTTGGCAGGCTGTGTTTTACTTTTAACCTCCCCACCACCACCACCCCCCCCCCACACCCACACACACATTATATATTTAATAAATCTAATGCACATCTGATAAAAGCATCTTTGATTTCCTCTGTGGGGCTACTTTAAGATTCACATCTGGTCTCTTCAGTTTATTAAAATGAATGTGCATTGGGTAGCCAGAGCTAATAATGTTGCCTCAATCAGTGTTTGTTCTTTGTAGTGAATCAGCAGGAGCACAATATGGTATTCATATAAAAATATATACCGGTACCAGTAAAGTGCTGGTGGTTTTGCAATGCAGCTTATATGCTAGGAAACGCCTTGTATCTGTGACTTTCCTTCCTTCAATCGATTACGGTGACATTATCTACATGAATGTTCCTACAAGCACCCTGCGGATGTTGGATGTTGTCTATCATGGTGCACTAAGATTCATAACTGGCTGTGATTATCGTACCCACCACTGCACCCTGTACAGTATTCACTGGTTAACTGGACATCATTAACTTCATGCAGACTCTTCCACTGGTACATTTTCATCTTTAAATCCCTTCTTGGTCTGCTGCCTTCATACATCTCCTCCTATACATGTCTTTGCGTGAGTGCAGCTACAGCGTGCGCTCTCAGGACATGATTACCTGCAGTGTTCCGTCATTTCATTGAGGACTGAACTTGGCAAAAGGACCTCCTCCTATTCTGCTCCTGCTTCATGGAACATCTTACAAAAAGATCTGAAGCTCTCAACCTTGACCTCTCTAAATGGCTTTAAGAATCTGTTGGAATCCTGGCAAGAACAAATGCAGACATGTTCCTGTTTTGATTTTCTACCTTGTGATCTGTCTGTTTTTGCTACTTCGGTATGTTTGTTTTAACTTGTTAAAAAAATTCTGTATTTCTCTCTTATGTTTGTCTATTGTTGATTGTTCAAGGAAATTCTACTGTTGCTGTTGTCATCATTCTTTAGTTTGTAGACAGGTCTCTCTTGTAAATGAGTCCTTGAGGCTCAATGAAATTAACCTGCCTGAATAAAGGTTGAATGAAATATGAGACTAACCTGAAGAAATAAATGTTGAATTAATATGGGAAGGATGTAAAGGGAGAGCGGTGTTCTTATTCAATATGTTTAAAACAAACAGAGTAAATACTAGCTCATATTTGCTAAAATCTTCTTTAATATCAACATCTGTGTTCATCTATTTAAAAAGTTGTACAGTACTGTACCTTAATTAGTCCCAATATAACATCTTACCATACCATACCATACCATTTTATTTATAAAGCACTTTAAACAGGAACAAGTCCACCAAAGTGCTGGACAAACAAACACGCAACAGGCAACACATACAATGAAGTACAACACGAAAAACATAAAAAACATTGCAGATCATAAATCAAACGATCCAGTACACATCAGCTGGCATTGAAAGCGATGGAGTAGTAGTGAGTTTTTAACCGGGATTTGAAAACCGAGAGGGAGGGGGCCTGTTTGATGAGCAGCGGTAACTCGTTCCAGAGTCTTGGGCCTGCTACAGAGAACGCTCTGTCACCCCTGCGCTTAAGGCGAGTTTCTGGAACTATTAAGAGTACCTGATCCTCTGACCTCAAAGCACGTGGAGGAACATATGGGTGTATCAGATCCGAGAGATAGGCGGGGGCGAGACTGTTCAGCGATTTGTAGACATACATGAGAATTTTGAATTGGATTCGAAGATGAACCGGTAGCCAGTGAAGGGAGGCCAAGACTGGTGTAATGTGCTCTCTTTTGCGTGTGCTGGTTAAAAATCGGGCAGCTGCGTTCTGAACCAGTTGTAATCGTGCAATGGTGGCTTGACTGACGCCAAACAGAAGTGAATTGCAGTAATCAAGCCTAGATGTAATGAATGCGTGAATCACTGTCTCCAGGTGCTTTTTGGATAATATGGGCTTCAGCTTAGACAGACGCCTCAGCTGGAAAAAACAGGATTTGACGATCATGTTTACATGACTGTTGAGTTTCATGGAAGGATCCATTATCACTCCCAGATTTTTGACTTTTTGTTTTTCGGACAGGGGTAGAGCAGACAGGTCAATGCAGTGGTTTGAGGTTGTGTCATTGGGAAGGAACAATATGGCTTCAGACTTCTTATCATTGAAGCTTAAGAAATTTAAAGCCATCCAGTCCCTGATGTCAGCCAGGCAGTCGAGCAGAGGTTGAATAGAGCCTGTACCATTTTGTCTTAGGGGGAAGTAGATTTGACAGTCATCAGCGTAGAAGTGGAAAGGTATATTGTGTTTCCGGAAGATAGCACCGAGTGGCAGCAGGTATAAGGAGAACAAGAGAGGACCCAGGATGGACCCCTGCGGAACCCCCCATTTAAGAGCCGCCACTGCAGAAGTAAAATCATTGATGGACACACAAAAAGACCTGTCAGAGAGGTAGGATCTGAACCAGTTTAGGGCTGATCCTGAGATGCCCACCCACTGCTCCAACCTAGCAATGAGGATCTCATGGTCAATGGTGTCGAAAGCGGATGTGAGGTCCAATAGGACAAGCAGCACAGAGTCACCAGTATCTGTGGATAGAAAGATGTCGTTAAAAACCTTCAGTAGGGCAGTCTCAGTGCTGTGGAGAGATTTGAAGCCAGACTGGAATAGCTCGGGGATAGCGTGATCCTCCAGGAAGCACTTTAGTTGGGACTCAACTATTTTCTCTAGAAGTTTATCTTGGGTCTAAATGATTAACAGTAGACTCAACTTTAACAAATGATTTAAAATACATAAAAGCAAATATGTCCTGCTGTTTTGTGGCAAATAAAACATTGACTGTGCGCTGTAAACAAACTTCACCACCTTTCTTTTGAACGTTATCAGACTCTCTGGCATGAGTGTGCACAGTCAAATGAAGCCACATCCTATGGAAATTTGTAATTTAGCTGACAGGGTGATTAAAACGGTTTAAACCCGAGCAGAGCAGAATGATCAAACACACACAAACAAAAAATTAATTAATTAATTAATTAATCAAACACGCAGCATCTCTGGCGCATTCCGGTAGCACTACTGTTAGCATCACATAGCTAAAGAGCTAAAGTGATGCGTCATACACGGGGCTCCCCCACATATCGTCACCACGCAGCGTTGTCCATCATCATGTCCACCGTGTCCCGGTGTGTAATTTACCTTTAGCGCGGCAGGTGCGGGCCCGGGGTGTTCCTGAGCACCTGCTGCGGACGAACCGCTCGGCTCGTCTCCCTCCGCTCGTCCTCCGGATTCCGCCGACCAAACAGCGGTTTCTGTAGAGCCTTAACCGTGTTGGAGACCGAGAGACTGCGGGGAGCTGCTCTCACAGCTGCCAATGGTTGTTTTGACTCGCAGGAAAACTAATGACGTCACTCAGGGAAACGGCACCCTCTCTCTGTCATGACCAAAAGTAAGGCAGGCCGGTGGTAGATATAATCATATCACAACAATACCACCACCATCTTTTCATTCATTCATTCATTCATTCATTCATTCATTCATTCATTCAACCTTTATTTACACAGGTTAATCCCATTGAGCCTCGGGGACTCGTTTACAAGAGAGACCTGATTTCAACAGAGTGATGACAACAGTGGAACAACAATGACATCAGACAGTCATAAAGGATGGATTGAGAATTTTTTCTTCTTCTTCTTCTTCTTCTTCTTCTTCTTCTTCTTCTTCTTCTTCTTCTTCTTCTTCTTCTTCTTCTTCTTCTTCTTCTTCTTCTTTCGGCTTTTCCCTTTTCAGGGGTCGCCACAGCGAGTCATCCTCCTCCACCTCACTCTGTCCTCTGCATCCTCTGTCCTCACTCCAACTACCTCCATGTCCTCTCTAACTGCATCCATATATCTCCTCGTCTTTTTCCTGGCAGCTGCATTTCTAACATCCTTCTACCAATATACCCACTGTCCCTCCTCTGGACATGTCCAAACCATCTCAGTCTGGCCTCCCTAACTTTATCTCCCAGTTGTTCAACATGTGCTGTACCTCTGATGATCTCATTCCTGATCTTATCCATCCTTGTCACTCCTAAGGAGAACCTCAGCATCTTCATTTCTGCCACTTCCAGTTCTTTCTCCTGTCTTTTTGTCAATGACACTGTCTCCAGACCATACAACATAGCTGGTCTCACCACTGTCTTGTAAACTTTTCCTTTGACCTTTGCTGACACCTTTTTGTCACAAATCACTCCTGAAACTTTTCTCCATCCACTCCATCCTGCCTGGACTCTCTTTTTCACCTCTTTACCACATTCCCCATTTTCCTGGACAGTGGACCCCAAGTACTTGATTGAGAATTTGTTTCTTAACAAGTGAAAATAAAATTATATTTAAAAGAAAAGATAAAAAAAAAAAAAAAAAAAGCTAGGTTGTAAGGTGTTGTAGAAAACTAAAAACAAGAACAAATCTGCACCCACCCACCCCCTGCATCTCCCCCAGGAACTTAACAGATGTTTAAAGCCACTTAGAGAGGTCAAGGTTGAGAGCTTCAGATCTTTTTGCAAGATATACCAGGAAACAGTGAGCAGAGAAGGCCCTTTTGCCTTCAGTCCACAATGAGGGAGCACTCCTGAGAGCGCACGCTGTAGCTGCACTCAGGCAGTGACATGTAGGAGAAGATGTAAGAAGGCAACGGACCAAGAAGTGATTTAAAGATGAAAATGTACCATTGAGAGTAAGTGATGACCAGTTAACCAATGAATACAGGGTGCAATAGTGGGTATGGTTACTGCCAGCGCACCATGATAGGCAGCATCCAACATCTGCAGAGTGCTTGTATTCATTTATTCATTCATATATATATATATATATATATATATATAGTATATATATATATATATATATATATATATATATATATATATATATATATATAATATATATATATATATATATATATATATATATATATATATATATATATATATATATATAT
>JBBPBX010003238.1:0-16486 GCA_038048925.1 Garcialebias charrua | reverse complement strand
TATATGTATATATATATACTGTATATATTTATTTATTTAATGGGAGGTGCGTTGTAACCGCAAAATGTCATAACTCGAGGCCGTCGTAAGTCGAGGACTACCTGTATATATACATATAATAGGGGTTGAACTGATTATCATGCACCCGACTTTTATGGTAAACGGACTGCACTTATATACAGTACTGCTTTTCTAGCTTATCAAGATACTCAAAGCGCTTTACAACACAATCTGTGTCCTCATTTACCCATTCATACAGCACTCTAGATCTGTACAAAGAATAATCAGAGTTTTATCACATTCATACACTGATGGGACACACATTGGAGGCATTCGGGGTTCAGTGTCTTGCCCAGGGACACTTTGGCATGGGAATGCTGGTGGAATTGAACCCCCAACTCTCGTATTGGAGGATGACTGCTCTAACCACTCAGCCACAGCCCTTCCTCCAGGTGGTTGGTCCACAGGTAAAAGTTATGTATTTGTTAATTAAATACGTAGATATTTTAACTGTACTTCATAGAGTGGGATGTTTGTGTGTTTTGATTTTATGGATTATTTTAATCGATTGTTTTATTTGTTTTGTGCTCTTATTTTATGAAGACTTTCACTACTGTATATGTTATAATAATATGTTCTAATGTTATGTAATGTTGTAAAAAAATTCTGCTCAGGACAACAAATGAAATTTAGCTATTGTGCTAATTCTGGAAAATTTATAATTGTGGAATACTGAATAATGTGCACTGTCCTTTTAAATAAATAAATGAGATGAAATGAAATGTGCAGCACTCAGTGCATGTGTTGTAAATCACCCTCATCAACTGCCACACAGAAAATTTATTGCCCAGTCAATCTTATATCTATGGCCAGTAAATTATCATCCTCAGTGAAACCTGCTGGTAGTTATCATCAATCTAAACTACATTACCCAAAGGATACTGGATAAAATCAAGAAGTCAAAGATAAGCAAGTACAAGAATCTTAAAAGCAACATGAAAACAAACAGGCAGCAAATATAAGCCTGCTTAATCTGGTCACGCTTCCAGTTAAAAGACACGCAGCAGCAGTTTAGACCAACGGCAAGCAATGAAGGGAAAACTGTCAAAGACCAGATTATGTGGAACTGCTGCAGATGTCTCTAGTTTAGAGGGGATGAAGCCATGAACAAAAGTTTTGAGGGCTTTCAAGGAATGTAAGATTCTGCTTGTCAAATTTTAAAGAACAGTAGGGAGCGCAGGGACAATGGGGAGTAAAAGGAGCAAGGAGTACAGTTTTCAAAGGCAATAATTTCTGTCTTATTTTCATTCAAGGCCAAACAATCCTGTGTAAACCAGTCTTTAACATCAAGTAGACCATGAAATAGAGACTGGAGTGTGGCAGAGACATCCAGTTTAAAAGGGATGTGTGTACCGGTAGTTTTTTTCAACCATACACAGTTTTCACGTTCACGTTACGGCATCTTAAAGGGTTTTTATATTTGGAGAAGTACGACAGCTGCACGGACAGAACAGCTGATTTGCCAAGGCCCAGATTGTTTAAATGTTGCATTTTTTAAATTCCCGAGCACTTCTGTTTTATCCATTGTGGTCAGCTGTCTTGTTGAGGGACGTAAATATTTTATTAAGTACTTCTACGTGCAATGAAAGATGCATGAATGAAAAGATAAATGTGATATTATTAGTGTGTACATGTGCACTTTTTTATAGATTTTTTTTGCAGATGTTTGTTAATTCTATTGAATTCAAGAGCTCACAAAAAAATACTAATCTGCTTTAAATTTAATAAGTAATCCATTTTTATTGAGACATTTGACTCAAAATTATGCTTTTTCCTTTTTATTTGTCAAATTAACTTTTATTATCAGATTTTTTAATTTTTTTATTTTCACTTAAGACTTCTTCACTTTCACTTTTCTTTTTCAAAATAGTGTTAGATGGACATTTTTAGCCCTTGCAAAACACAATATTTTAAAACAATTAAATATAAACCAGGTCTGTATTTCTCTTTAGGCCACTTCTGGGTCTAAAGCTACTAAAACTACCTGGACACCATGACTTGTATTAAAATGGTCCCAACCTCCAGGATTTGTTGCACAAATGTTCTACTATTCTCTAATGAATAATTTCAATAAAGTTCAACTTTTAAAATCATTCAGTCTAAAAAAAGATATAATTCAGGTCGATCTGTAAATGCTGTCAGTACTGTATATGCAAAATTTGCATTCTTGTACAATGATATTACCCTGTGGTGTAATTAATTCACTTTAAAATGCTTGAGTGAAAGAAAAAATACAAAAAATTGCAATATCACATAAGTATATATGTTTATTTTAATAATTTGGCACAGATGGTTCAAGATTCAAGGTGACTATAGTCATTTGTATCACATGTGGTACATGAGGTGGAACGAAAATGTGTACTCTAGGTCCCAGTTACACTCAAAAATAGCAATAATGTCATAAAAAAGAAGAAACAGTATAGAAGGATCTAAGAGATATGCTAAACAATAATAATATAATAGAGGGGATGAAGAAATTTGTGGATCAAAAATGGATGACTAAAGGTTTGAGAAATGCATGTAGAAAGAAAAATAATTTGTATTCTATTTTTTTGAAAAGCAAAACACAAGAAGCTGAAGATAAATATAAGAGGTACAAAAATAAACTAGTGGGGATAATAAGGAAACATAAGAAAGAATATTACAGTGATTTATTGAGTAAATGTAATGGTGACATGAGGGCAACATGGAAGGTTGTAAATAGTGTCGTGAAAAAACATGTAAGAAATAGTAATTCACAAAATTTTGTCATAAATGACAAGGAAACTAATGATAAAAATGAAATTGTTAACGGATTTAATAAATACTTTGTGGATGTTGGAGCAGACCTGGCTGCAAAAATACCGAAAGTTGACAATAATACAAATCATTTAATTGAGGGTTATGTAAACAGTATGTTCCTGGAGAAAACTGATTCCGTAGAAATTATGAATATTGTAAACATGTTTGCTGACAAAAAATCTAAGGACTGGCTGGATATGGACATGATGTTTGTGAAAAATATAATTGGTTATGTAATTAAGCCATTCACATATATATGTAACCTGTCCTTTTCATCTGGAGTATTTCCTGATCGCATGAAAGTGGCTAAGGTGATACCTCTTTTTAAAAGTGGTTCCAAATCTGAGTTTAATAATTACAGACCTATATCATTATTGCCACAATTTTCAAAAATCTTGGAGAAACTGTTTGCAATCAGGATGGATCAATTTGTTGAAAAATTTAATATTCTCACCAACAATCAATATGGATTCAGAACAGGAAATTCAACATCCATGGCTCTGATGGAATTGATGGAATTAATAACAACAGCGGTGGATCATAAGCAGTATTGTGTGGGTGTTTTTGTTGATTTAAAGAAAGCGTTTGATACAGTGGATCATAATATACTCCTTGACAAGTTACATAGATATGGTATTAGAGGATTGGCATTGAAATGGGTTTGTAGTTATTTGAGTGATAGGAAACAGTTTGTGCAAATGGATGAGGTAAAATCTGAGCTCAGCACTATAATATGTGGAGTTCCTCAGGGATCAATACTAGGACCAAAACTATTTATATTATATATAAACGATTTGGTACAGGTATCAAGTCCATTCTTTTTGCTGATGACACCACTTTTTTTGGTTGTGGTAACAATGTTGAACAAACTTTAAAATTAATGATGACAGAACTTGCAAAAATTCAGAATTGGTTTAAAGTTAATAAATTAACATTGAATTTGGATAAAACAAGTTACATGATCTTTAGTAATAAAAACAAATCAATTGATGTTCCATTTTTAATTGATGGATCTGAGATTCAGAGAGTTTCTGAAGCGAAGTTCTTGGGCATCATCATTGATGAAAAATTGTCTTGGAAACTACATGTAAGTTCAGTTAAAGCAAAATTATCAAGGTCTATTGCAATATTTTACAGAGTTAGGGATTTACTAAATGATAAGGCACTTTATTTGTTGTACAATACATTATTTGTGCCACACTTAATTTATGGTATTAGCGTTTGGGGTACGGCGTGTAAATCAATTACAATGCCAATTTTTATATTGCAGAAAAGAGCTATTAGAATTATCACCAGAAAGAATTCCCATCATCCTTCAAGCATTTTGTTTTATCAAATGAAACTGTTGAAATTTTATGATTTAATTGATTATAATATTTTGTTAATTTTGTATAAAGCTCAAACTAATGCACTTCCTTCTAATATTCAGAAATATTTTGTCAGAAGAACGAGTAATTATAATCTTAAGGGGACAAATGTATTTGTGAAGCCACCTTTTAGGACTAGTTCGAGGGGAAGATCTACCATAGTTCAAGGAATAGGGTTATGGAATAAATTGGAGTCTGATATTAAAGTGGTCAGATCAATGGTTGCATTCAAAAGAATGATTAAGTTTAAACGGTTAAAAACATATATTTAAATGAGTTGAAATTTGGAAGTTTGTGTATGATACCGAGGGTAGTAATTAATAATTAAGTTGTTCACTATTTTGGAAATTATATGAGTTGGTTGTATCAAGTGTTTATTTTTGGAGGTTAAAATTAAGTTGATTATTAACTTTGTAATCAAAGGAGTTGTCTGTATGAATTGTTTATTGGAGTAAAAGGGGCAGAAAAAATAAGATTTTTTCTTCTTCTGCCGCCTTTCATTTTATATATATTTTTTCTCTCTTATTGTATTGTATTGTTTTGTTGCTTTAATCATAAAATTAATGAATAAATAAATCAAATCAAATCAAATAATAAGGTGTCAAACAGCAGCCTGAATATGAGTCTGTTGTGAGCAGATGGGTAGGAATATAGCAGCTTGGATAAAGCAAATAAAGTGGCAAATGTCCAATTAAAGTAACATTACAGTGATTCTACTGGTAATTCTTACAGTTTCAAGGTAAAAGCCTTTCCTCAGTCTAGCGGTTCTACACTTACAGGTATTGTGACATGATGTTGGAAATTTGCATATTTGTCAGAACATATATACCTGTATCTTATATCATTCAGCTCTGTTCGTTTTTTCAAAATAAATTATAAATATATTAAAATTTCATTCCAAGTTATGGTAATTTTTTCTCTGGGACACCCCCCTAAAGATCTGCGCATTTCCGCAATACGTCATCAGTGACGTGACAACGGGCAGAAGGCAGAGCATTGCCCGTTTGTTTGGTGTGTTAACTGCTTGCGATACTCATTCATTTCCTGAAGGATCGCCTCTTTTATTTGTGTAAACGCCGTCACGTTGTAGCGCATTTGGGTGTTCTAATTTCAGCAGTGAACAAGTGAGCCTTCACAAATTTCCAAAAGATGAGAAACTTCGACAAGAATGGACCAGACAAGGACCGGTGGGTTCCTACTAAAGAGTCGTATGTCTGCAGCGACCATTTCACTGCCGATTGTTTTCAGCACCTGGTATAAAATAATCTTTAGGATTACCAGTAAGATTCAGAAGACTTTTAAAACCGGATGCTGTTCCTACTATTTTTAAAAGAAAATCTACAGAAGAAAGTGCCACAGGAGCTACCACGTCAAAACAACGCAGGGAAGCTACCATCGGAAGACTGTCCAGGAGATGAGTAAGGCCCTGTACACTAGCCTGGTGTTTGAAAAACGAATATTTGCACACAAAAAATAGCTCTGTCCATACATGTTCGAATATTTAAAATGTTTGTTTACATGTCCCGTTTTTTTCACCACAGAACGTTGTAAAGTTGTAATGAATATGCTGAACCCATAGGTGGCAGTGTAGTGCTGTCACAACCCTTCAACTCATGCAGCCACACTTCCTGTTATTTATTTATTTATTTTCTTTCGTTTGTGTGGACAGACCGTGAGGTTGAACTACTATTAAATACCGTGTTGGAGTACAAAATTAATAAAACGCAGGAAAATGTCGACTAGGAATCATGTCAGAGCAGGTATGTTGACTTTTTAGTGCTTTTTTTAGAGCATTATGTGACGTGAGTGCCGCTCCAGCTGGACCGGCAGAACCAGTTTTGCCGGTCCAGCTGGAGCATAAACCTCCGTTCTGAAAGTCCACAAGCAGACTCGAAAACGGAGAGTTCTCAAATCTTCACTTTGGCCGGAGTTTTGTTATTATTCGTTTATAGTTACATCAACCGGCGTTCACGTGTGGATGAAAGGCTAAACCGCATGCTAAACTGTTCGGTTTTAATGATAAACGGCTACGTGTGTACAGGGCCTAAGTCTTTGTGTAAACATAATCGGAGGTGTGTAGTGTTATAGATTATAAACTATATATTTTACGTGAGTTCATGTTGTTTTACTTTATACATTGTGAGTGTATAAAGCCAATTATCACGGCAGATTATTTATGTTCGCTGCTAACAAGCCGAATCAGTAGCACACACACTTTTCTGATAATGTATTTTTAAATTATGTCTGCTGCGCGATCAAGTAACATCAGTAAGTTTTTTCATTCGGGGAGGGTTTATTAATGAGAGTTTTGGATGATTTACTGTCTTAAAATGATAGATCTCAGACGCGACCGGGACTAAGCCGAGATAGCTGCTAACACACTAGCCGAGATAAAGGCCACGTTGCTATTTATGTATTTTTAAATTATGTCTGCGCGATCAGGTAACATCTGTAATTTCTTTTCATTCGGGGAGGGTTTATTAATGAGAGTTTTGGATGATTTACTGTCTTAAAATGATAGATCTCAGACGCGACCGGGACTAAGCCGAGATAGCTGCTAACAAACATTAGCCGAGATACCGGAGCAAACACTTTGCTATTTATGTATTTTTAAATTATGTCTGCGCGATCAGGTAACATCTGTAATTTCTTTTTATTCGGGGAGGGTTTATTAATGAGAGTTTTGGATGATTTACTGTTTTAAAATGATAGATCTCAAACGCAATCGGATATGCTCCGCCATTATTATTTAAATGCGCGTTGGAGCGTGCCTTCCCGTTGTCACGTCACTGATGATGTTTTGCGGAAATGCGCAGATTTTTAGGGGCGTGTCCCAGAGAAAAAACTAACATAACTTGGAATAAAATTTTTATATATTTATAATTTATTTTGCAAAAACGAACAGAGCTGAATGATATAAGATATATATGTTCTGACAAATATGCAAATTTCCAACATCATGTCACAATACCTTTAAAGCTCCATAACCTTCTGCCGGTTAAGTGTCCAATCATCATTGCAAATCACTGAGGATGAACAGTATTTTTTCCATGACTTTAGTTTGTACTTGTACTGGTTTTGATTTCCCCCCCGAGTCATCCTGGCGACCCATCTTTGCTGTGGAAGAGTGACTCTGTCCAGTCTACCAGATCAGCTGTGGAACAGCGGCGTGTTAATGAGGGATCCTCTAGGTGTGTTTTGCTCATCGGTGCGTGATCTCACATACAAGTGCACCACATGGTGTATGTTTGTGAACTTCAGACGTGGTAAGGTCCCATGTGGGTTTATACTCTGTCTGTGTGTGTGTGTGTGTGTGTGTGTGTGTGTGTGTGTGTGTGTGTGTGTGGACAGGGACAGACGCTCCAAGTAGTGCATAGAAAGTGATGTGAAATAGGTTTTACAGCAAGGCTGCAAATGTTCATATTGATAGGTTCTTTGTTAGAACTTCATCATATAGTGAAAAAACTAACAAAATCACTGCTTTGTTGTGACATCTGGTCTGTGAGAGCATAAACCAGTGTTTCAAAGCATTAAACAAAGTGAAAAGTTTATTACAAACTAAAATGTTGGGGCTGATGTTGATGGGGATGATAAAGGTATGTGCATCATATTTTGTTGTAATTCAAATATTATGTAAAACATATACAGGTAGTCCTCGACTTACGACAGCCTCAACTTACGATTTTTCGGGGTTACGTCACGCATCTCATTAAAAAAATGTTTACCTGTAATCTTATTTTATGTGTTTAAATGTTCTTGATTTTATGTGTACAGCACTTCGTTGCAGCTGTGGTTGTTTTAAATGGCTTTATAAATAAAGTATTATTATTATTATTATTATTATTATTATTATTATTATTATTTTGAAGCCTACGCAGTTTCCGGCAGTTTCCAGCAGTTTCCTGCAGTTTCCGGAGGGAGTGGGGAGCTTGACGCGCTCAGTGGAAACTTACATGAGCGGGAGACCTCATTGTTTTGACAGGCAGATCGGAGCAGACCTTACTGTAAAACTGGACCGCTGGACCGCGCGCGTGGAAATACAGGAGACCTTATTGTTTGGAGCGGAGGTTTACGAGGCAGAGAAGCTACAGCTGAGCAACGAGCTAACATGCTAACAGACGTTGGTGTAAACGCTGTGGACCGCATGAAGCTGCAGGAAGCTGCAGAGCTCACCAGCTCCCAGTAAGAAATTAACTATTTTTTCCCTTCATTATGGCTCCGAATGTATGTGTTTTTTGATAATTATGTAGGGTAATTTGTTAGGATAGGCTAAGTGCTTGGTAAAAATACAGTACTGTACGTATGAGATGCCGTTTGGACGTATGAGGTGCCGTTTGGGCGTATGAGGTGCCGTTTGGACGTATTTTCCAACTTATGTCGATTTTCGAGTTACGAATGGGCGTAGGAATAGCCTGGTTAAAACCAGACCCTTGTCCTTCACTTCGCTTCGTACTAGGGTCTGGACTTTCTCCATAGAGAACCGATTCTTGCTGGAGGCGTGGCCTCTGCTGAGGAACAAAACCATTGGATCTTAGAAAAATTTTGAACAGGGAAAAGCATTCTGCTCCCTCCCCCTCAGAGCCATATATGGCTGCTCCCCCGTGGTCTGTTGAACTTGACATCTGCTCCGCCTCCTGCTGCATTTTCTCTCGCTGCCGCTGCATATTCTGTGTTTATATGTTAATAAAACGTTCTAAAAAAATAAAATAAAACCATGGATCGCTGGTCCAGCACACCAGAAGACCAGAAAATCTGATGGGACTCGGGCAGCAACGTAAAACCCGAGTTTAATTCTCTCGTGACAACCTGAGGCATTTCCTCATCAGCGGAGGGAGAGGAGGAGGAGGAGGAGGGAGGAGGGAGCGATCACTTGACTTTTGGCCAAAAAAACAAAAGAAAACTCCAGATAAGGGATTAAGAAGGGGAAATTAATACATTTGTGTCACATATAAAACAGTCCTGCATCGCTTTGCATCGCTTTGAATGAGAACATGCGAATGCTCGCTGGCTGCGCGCTGGGACAGGTGGGGGCGTGGGTTAGGGGCCAAAAACTCCGCCCCTTCTGTTCTCTGATTGGTCCGGTCAAAAATCAGCCGGAGAAATCGTTGTCTATGGGAGAAGTCCCAGACTGAGCAGTGAAGGGAAATGAGAATTGAGCGGAGCTGTGCAGGAAGGCGAGGGCCAGGCTAGCGTAGGAACGGAACTGCGTCGTAACTCGGGGACCACCTGTATTCTTATCTATGTTGAAATTCTAAGGCAGCAAAAGAACTAAGGTTGGTGGTTAAATTAAAGTTATGGGTTTATATTTTGGAAACCATAGATGTCCACAAAGTTATATTTGTTTAAAAACATTTGACAATAAGACAACATGAAACCAAACAACCAGACTTTTATTTTGGATTCTAATAATAATAATAATAAACTTTATTTGTATAGCACCTTCCTACAATGCCTTGCATTGACCAAGGTGCTTAACAGGATAAAAAGATGAATAAACTGGAACAATAAATCAATGAAAATAGAATAAGAAACAACAGCAATAAAAGAAGGCAATGGAAATAAAAATGCTACATACTAAAATACCAAAAGTAATAAAAGTTACACACTGAAAGCTTTTTTGAACAAGTGGAAATAAAAAGGCAATGGAAATAAAAAATGCTACATACTAAAATACCAAAAGTAATAAAAGTTACACACTGAAAGCTTTTTTGAACAAGTGGGTCTTCAGTCTGGTTTTGAACAGAGTCAGATCAGAGGTGGCACGCAGCTCAAGGGGGAGACTGTTCCAGGCTTTTGGGCCGGCAACAGAAAATGACCGGTCTCCCCATTGTTTGTACCTTGAGCGAGGCACCTCCAGCAGGTGTTGACTGGCAGAGCGTAAAGCTCTGCCGGGCTGATGGGCTTTGTAATAGATTAATAATAGTAATAAATGTAGAATAAGGTATTTAAACACTTACTGATTTACTATTATTGTAGATGCGCAGTTTAGCAGACTTTAATCTTGCACAAACTGCCACCAAAGAGCGAGTTCTTCCTTTTTCCGATACTAAGTTGTTTTTACTGTGATTAGACAAGAAATGTAATTTCACGCTTAGACTTCAATTTATATTGGTCTACCAAAAATATAGACCTTTTATTGAAACTATCACAAGAATTACATTAAACATTTGTATCGATATTAGCTCTGATTTAATAACTACGTTGACAAGAATACAAATTAAAACAAACAGACAGTTGGACCTTTCTGTTGGCACATTACTTAAAGTTTACCATGATGAAAATAAACATAAGGAGGAGTTTAAGGAGGAAAGATAAAAGATTGAAATGAAATGGTTGAATCTTATCTTGAGATGTTAACCAGAGATAGCACCCTCTGCTCGGTTTCGGCTGGACGTCCGTCCCGTGATGAAACACTTTTACCTTCGTGAAGATGATCCTGTCTCAACTCCGGTAAATTAGTCAAGCCAGACGCGCAGGCTGCTGCGTTTTACAGGCGACCACTTTCATCTTGCCACGGTCTCGTGAAGTCTGCGTCGGCCTCCCAGAGTGATGCCTGGTTCTGGTTTTGTTCAAGATAACTTCAGAAAGAGTGTCACCGCGTGACACTCGAAGGGGTTCACAGCTGACGTGCTGTTTGAACCTTTGCTGAAGACGTGGGCCTTTGGTGCATGGCCGGAACGTACATCAGCTTGGAGAAAAACGTCCGTGCGTCTTCCCTTCTCCCCCAGAACTCAAAAACCCAGTGAGTGCTGAGAACTGAGTCCCAGCACGGAGACAAAACAAAAGGCAGGTGTGAAAACAGAGCACTCTCTGTTTAGGCACAGATGAATTGTTTTTAGAACGGACGGGAGACCGAAGATTAAGTTATGTCTAGAACTTTTCCTTTGAAACAAAAACAGTTCAAAGAAATACGAAGGATTGTTCCTTCAACTTTAAACACTTATTCTGCACAGAGAACACAGTTCAAAGCATGATCATTCTGAGATGTTCTCTTAACTTTGTCATATTTAAAATATACCAGTTTAGTAAAATCATCATTGAAATGACAAAAATACTGTTTGATCAATTCTGAATTAACACACATTAAAGAGAAAGTTCAATCTGATTAATTAGTGTCCATTAATTCATAATAATTGTTAAAATATATAAGTGTCCATCTGTCTCCTTGAGGTTCAAGCAAGTGTAACACTGAGTGATTCAGAGAGGTGTAGAGAGGTGTACTTGAAGGTCAAGACAGAAATATCAGAGGCTAGGTGTATCACTACAGTCCCCCTTTTTGGAAGTCATCGCCTGTCCTTGGAGATGAGTTCCAACACGAAAGGATACCACCGAATGTCTCTGACCTCTATGTAATCCAGCAAATGGAAAAAGAAAAATCAAAAAGTTCAAAATTATACTCCCATAATGTTTTTGGAAATTCCATACTGTTCGTAGGTAATCCCTTTGCGGCAAGCTTTTAATCCTTTGGAAACATAGTCTGTTAACCCATGGAAAACTGAGTCTGTGATCCCTTGGAAACAAAGTCTTATAATCCACAACGGTAAATCCACAACGATGGGGGTTATTGATTTCATCAGCAAGAATGGGTGTTAATCAGCATGTAGAGGGGATCCCTCGATTGAAGCAGAGGAGGCGGGCCTTGGATGAAGGTTGAAGACCAACGTTGGATCAGCAGGTCCCCACATCGAAGGTTGCAGGCTGGATGGCTTCCAGTCGGTGCCACCCTGGTTCAATGTGTCATGCAATTATGTGGTTTTAGGTGGGCTTATGATAGGGATTCTACATTAAGCCTTACCTATATGCACCTGGTATGTAAGCTATCATGGATTAGATCAGCTACAATTACCAATTAAGGGGTGGATCAATGCTGTAAAAATCAGAAATAGGGATCTATACCTATAGAAATGGGGAGGGCTTCTGTAACGAAGGCCTCTTCTTTCAAACTATTCCTCCATTCATTATTTAGTTTAGGTTAAACTAAAATAAAAAATGAAACTAGTTTGGTCTAAATGTCTGTTGTCTTTTAGACGAACGACGCAAAATATGGTAATCCCTAAAAATTTTGAAGTCTATGGCGAGACTCATCAAAATGAATAGATCTAGAATAGAAACGATCGAAACGGTTCTACCTAAATGATTGGGAGATCAGTGTAGATTATAGTACCTTAAGTAGTATTAATCTACAATGACTCTTCAAAGATTGAGATCTTTAACAAAATGAACAGCATGTTGGCATAGTTAAAATCCATTTAAGTCTTCAACTTATCAACAATCAAAACCTCTTTTGGCTGGGAGTGTTCAGAAAACAATAACAACTTCAATAACACAAAAGTAGCAATTAAGCAACTAAAAACAACGTTTCACTACGTCAAACTCACTCTGGTCGTCAGATTCCAACGTGTTTCACACAAGAAAAACAGTTCTTAGCTTTATAACCGATGTCAATTAAATCCTCCAGATTTAAACGGTTGTTAAGGTTAGTTTTTTGTTGTGGTTATTATTCTTAGCGTTTCTAAGTTCTAGTTGGAACGGTTTCTCTTCGCAACTAGTATAGTTTAAACTGTTTAGTTTATTTACTATCCTGTGCTTGGACGACCTTGTTTTCCCATGAAGTCTTTGAGTTTGCGAGAGCTTTGTCGTTTGTGGGGTTATTGAAATCTTTGTCCTTGACATGGGCATGGCCTAACATCACCCCCCTGTGGTCATGAGGGACCAAGCACACGGGTGTGGACGTCCGTCCATGGGCACGAGTTAGGATGCCTTTGTTTAGTTTAAGCTGTTCGCGCAGTTTATGGGGAACCTTGTACAGGAACCTTATAGGTTTCGGCCAACGTACCTCTGTACGTTTACCTCTTTCTGCGTAATGCAGGTGTGTCACAACTGTCGGCGCCGTCGCAGGCGTGTCTCTGTCGTTGTGATGTATGTCATTCCACTTCATGAATGAAGAGGTGCTCTTTGAGCCTGTAAGAACTATGTCATCTCTGAGTAGTTCTAAATTCAAATGCTCTTGAACCAAGGTTTCATTGAACGCTTGGCTGATAACTGAATTACCTGTCCCAGAGGACAGTACAGCGTTCTCGGTGTGTGACCCTAGGATCTCTACACCGTCGTTTACCCGTGGTAGGAAGTGTGAGTCTGCCCCCCTTTTGTTTAAGGAGGGGTCCTCAAAATCTGTAACAATGGAGCCCAAGTGACTGTCAGAGTGTTGTAGACTGTCACTTTTTGGACTCAGATGTCCTTGAACCAAAACGTCACTGGAATCTAGGCTGTATGCCGAATTACCTGTCCCACGGGACAGTACAGCGTCCACGGTGTGTGATCCTTGGATCTTTACACCATCCTCTACCTGTGGTAGGAAGTGTGAGTCAGCCCCCCTTTTGTTTGAGGAGGGGTCCTCAAAATCTGTAACAATGAAGTCCAAGTGACTGTCAGCGTGTAGTAGACTGTCACCTTGTGGGCTCAGATGTCCTTGAACCAAGACTTCACTGAAAGCTTGGCTGTATGCCGAATTACCTGTCCCACAGGACAGTACAGCGTCATCGGTGTGGGACTCTTGGATCTCCACACCTTCATCTACCTGTGGTAGGAAGTGGTCAGGGAGTGCTGAAGGTGTCAGCTCGCAGAGGAGGTCCTCGTGATGGGCCAGAGTCTGGTCCACCTGTTGAGTCTCCTCTGTCTCACCTGTAGTTGAAGGTTCACCTACCGGGTCTGCGGTCTCGGTTGGGGAATCCCATGTGACCTCAGCGGTACCTGTTGTTAGGCAGTCAGTGTCCTGACCTTGAGGAGGTACCACGATTGGCAGTGGACTGCTCACTGTGGTCCACATTGTCTGATTGCCATAATTTATAATCGCTTCAAAGCGATTTATAAAATCTTGGCCAACCACAAATGGAGTCTGGAGTGAGTCAAGTTCAGACACATATACCGGATGGTATAGTGACATTTCGCCAATCTGCATGTGAACCATGGCTATTAGGGTTGTACTCGTCTTTGCGAGGCCTTGTAGCTCACCATAAGTGTATTTCACAAAGGGTATTTGCCTGCCAACATCGTTAGCGGCGGTCCTCAGCTCCTCAAACAGTTCGGCTGACATGGTAGACACGTCTGAGCCGCTAACCAGGAGCGCTTCTTGCTCTAGGACCCCTTCCAATGTGAGTGGGAGGTAAGCTCTCTTAGCTTTACCCCTTCTTACAAAGTGACACAGAAACCGTTCAGGTTTTTCCACACGTGTCTGTGTACGTGTGACTCTGTCTGTGTAATCGTCGTCGCTGTCAGCATCATGATGGCTGTCTGCCTCATGACCTTCAGGATGTGGATTCTCAGCAATTTGTTTGCTGTCAGTATTTATATCAGTGTTGACGTTATTGATGTCAACTGTGTGCACTGAGTTGTTGCAAAAGGCAGTGCTGCGCGTCGCTTCGTCAGGTGGAACAAGGTTGTTTGTGTTATCATCAAGGACAACGTCATACGATGTGTCAGCTTGATCAACCACTGTAACATTCAAATCATTTGACAAACAACTCACAACCCCAGTCACGTTCTCGCGCGGAGGCGCCGTTTCCATAATCTGGAGCATGCGTGACTCATTGCACGTCTCAAACTGTGCAGTTCGAGGGGCAGGAGGGCCGCTTCTCGCGGGTACATGTCGGGACAGACCATTTTTCAATGGTTCACGGTGTCCATGCAACCGCCTTCGAATCTCACCCATTGTGAGATCCATGAGAGAACTCTGTTGGATCGATCCGAACCATCTGTGTTCATCTAGAGAGCGAACACCTGCCTCGTGTGGTTCACTGCTCATCTCAAGGTTTTCAACCTGAGGGGCAGGGGCAGAAGAACCTCCTGTGAACTGATCTGAGTCACTGGTCCAGCTGGACTTGACCTGTTGTTTGTTATCATGAAAAACCTGTGTCCTCTCGCACTTTGAAGGAGAGGGAACCTCTACTACTTCCTGCAAGTGGGATGTGACCTTTTGACCTGGGCACACCACTGAGGGTGTTTTCCGTTGTTCGAGCACGTCAAAAAATTCCACAGCACATTCTTTAATTTCTGCCATGGTACCCTCTTCGCAATTAACATTGAAGCGGACACATTTCATTATGAACGGTATCAGATTCAAAGTGAACCGTCTTTTAAACTCCACATCATCCTCTATTCCAGGTACAGCTTTATTCCCTGTGTAAACAGAGAGGAGCCTGTCATAAAACACCAGGGGATGTTCACCTGGTTCCTGAAGGACGTTCTTTGCAGCTAAGTGCCTATCAAAGGATGCACCTGTTAGAACGTCCATCTTCCTACTGATTTTCTGTGAAAAATCAAGGACAGTCGGTCTTATATCACAGTGGATAGTCTCACCATGTGATGCCAAGATGTGAAATTAAATAAAAATCAGTGATTCCCATTAATTTGTCGACCTGTGACAAGGTCAAACAAAATTGGCTGTTATTGTGTGATTTTGTGAAAATCAAGACAAAAGAAGCCCCATGTGTGTTATTTTAACCTTGCAGTTTAAAAACAGGGACAGACAGTTTTGCACAGAGTTGATGATAAGGGTGTCAAGGCTCATCAAAAACAGACATGTCTGTACTAAAATCTGTGTAACCGTTCTGCCATCAACATTTGATTATATGTGAAAATCAAATGAAAGGGTGCTGTGTGTACAATATTCTCAAAATGTTACCCGTTTAAAACAGGAACATTCAACATGTACAAATTACAGGAAGACTGCGTCTTCTAATGTAACCAGCAGGGGGCACAGCGCTGGAAATGAGTTTATCACAGCGACTGTAATTTCTCTATCTGACCGCTATAGAGGCGCTGTTATCACCAGTGAGCGAAGCCGTAGCTTTCAGCCCACACAGACATCCAACACGGATGAAAAGCATCAATCAGACAGATCTAAAGCGTAACGTGATAAGCTCTAAAACCCAGGCTCACAAAACGAAATCATGTGAGCAAAATCGGTTGACTGTGAAACCCTTTAAACTGCGTTTAAAAGAAATAAGGTCGGTCCTCATAAAACCGGCAAAATCGGAGTCACGTGACCTGGTCACATGGCGATCGGCAGTTTTTCAGAGCACCCGGCTCTGTCCACCCACTAAAATCCCAAAAACACCGCGATTAAACAGTCTTTTCAAAGACAGTAATGGACAAACAAACACGGAAACTCGTTTGGGACAAGCAGCTGTGAAGTGAAAGTTGACGAGGAGCGGGGCTTCACCCACTGCGCATGCGTCAACACATACAGCGTAATCGACCAATCACAGCGAAGACAGAAC
>JBBPBX010003237.1:66289-83938 GCA_038048925.1 Garcialebias charrua | reverse complement strand
GATCCGTTCGTAGGTAGGGGGTGAAAATTATATTTAAAAAAAAAATTATTCATTCATTCATTCATTCAACCTTTATTTATCATGCTAACGGAGCGCGCGCACACATTTAAGCATGTACAGTAGTGTACTGTAATGTTAAACATTGCTATTCACATTTACAGAATAAATAAAAATATATTTTCTTACTTTGAGATGGTCAAAGCCGACATAGGTTGCCATGCGTTGATTGTTTTCGGGCCAAGCAGCGCGGGGGCCGGCAAGCCACCGCAGCTGCTCCAGACCTGTGTTAGCTAGCTGGCTAGCTTCTGCTAGCCAAGCCATGAGCTAGTGTTGGAGCGGCGGCGCGATCAATCTGCAGCTGCTGCTCCAGCCGCTGCTCCAGCCTGAGACGTCCACAGAGCTATTCCAGCTAGTAATTAATCCATATGATGCGATCCTGGTCACCAGTGTTCAAAAGGCCGGCTCCCGTGTTAGCTCCAGTGTTAGCTCTGGAGCTAGCCAGGCCGGAGGTGTAGCCAGGCCGGCCGGAGGTGTTCGCACGGCGGCCTGGCACGATCGGCGATAAATCCGCTGCTGCCTGAGACATCCACAAAGTTCACAGAGACGTTTCCAGCTAGTAATTAATCCATATGAAGCCATCCTGGTCACCAGTCTTCGTCCGGCTCTCGGCAGCTAACCTAAGATGGCGTCCGGTGTTCTACATTAATTTGTGACCGGAGACCCCAGTGACTGAACCTAAAATAGCGTCCGGTGTTCTACATTAATTTGTGACCGTGTAAACTGAAGACCTACTTCCTGTTGCCCAAGATTGCTCAAAAATGATCAGAAATGATCTTTTTTATCATAATTATTATTTATAAAGCCTTTAAAACAACCAGAGCTGCAACAAAGTGATGTACACATGAAATTAAGAACATTTAAACACAAAAAAAAAAAAATTTTTTTTTTTTTTTTTTTTAATACAGTAATTTCATATTTTTATTAAATATGATATGTTCGTAGGTCCCGTGGTTCGCAGGTCGATGGGGTCGTAGGTCGGGGGTTACCTGTATCACGTTATTACTACATACATATCACGTTATTACTACATATTATCACGTTTTTACTACATAGTATCACGTTTTTACTACATACGTATCACATTATTACTACATAGTATCACGTTATTACTACATACGTATCACGTTTTTACTACATAGTATCACGTTTTTACTACATAAGCTCCAAAAAATTTTTCATGGTTGACTGCAATACGCTTCCGTAGAAAACAATGAAATTTTTTGTCTATTTTAGTCATCTACATTGGAGCAGATAAAGACATCATTGTAAATGTCATAGAGCTGGACTTTGTTAACCATAAAATAAATGTTTTATCCATAATACAGGTAGTCCCCGACTTACGAGCGAGTTCCGTTCCTGCGAGTTGCTCGTAACACGAAAATTCGTAAGTTGGAACACGAAGCACGTGTTCTCGTAAGTCCGGATTTTCGCTCGTAAGTTGGAACATTTATGCTAGCGCTACTACGAACACTCGTTTTTCATCAAAAACGTTCATATTAGTTCATAAACATGGTCGGAAACGTGTTTCCAAACGGTTAGCTAACACACTTTCATCTAAAAACACAAAAAAGTGCTGTATTTTTTACAAATTTACTTCCCGTTCGCCAGCTCGTAAGTCCGGACGCTCGTAGGTCAGAGCGCTCGTAAGTCGGGGACTACCTGTACTGTATATCAAATTAGAGAGCTGGTATTTGCTTTTAAAGATACAATATGGAATTTGGACACTTCACAAATAGTAAAGTCAAAATGAAAATACAGTACTGGTATTATAAATACATTTTTATACATGGGGTTCTTTTCCCAACGTGTTGTGTTAGTATTTATAACCTGTTTTTAATTATTGCTCACATATACTTGAAGTAGTTAATCACTTAAATGACAAACAAGTCCACTACTAGCTGTTTTTTTTTTACAAATGAGCAACGGTCATTGTTATTTGTTTTTTGCTAAAAGTTTTTTTTTTGTTGTTGTAAGAAATAGCTATTTGTAAGAACAACATTAATTTTTGAATATTTGTGTATTTTCAGAGAAATTTTGGTTGAAGAGAGCAATGTCCAGAGAGTAGACTCTCCTGTCACAGTAAGTATCATAAATGAGTTCATGGATTATAAATGAGCCGGAGCTCACTGGGAGGGCTGAACGATGTGTGTGTTTTTGTTTCGCAGGTGTGTGGTGATATACACGGTCAGTTCTATGACCTGAAAGAGCTCTTCAGGGTAAGCTTTGTGTTTACAGCCAGCTTAATCACTGTTCACTTTGACAGCGTGTATTTAAGATGACTTGTGATGATGTGTGTGTTTAAATGTTGGGACAACTGGTGAACTCCCCCAATGACATCATCGTGTTATGATCAGTTATAATTACTGCTCGTCATGATAAAGTTCAGGCTGTGTGAATGCTCCATTCCTGTTGTTAGTCACATTTAAAGGTGTTTCCTACATTTCTGTGTGTTTAACAGTTGTGTGTTAATGAGTTCAGTCAGTGGTACATCACAGAATGCAGTGTGTCCCCTGCCTTGGCAAGGCACTCGCATCTAACGTGTTTTTGGTCAATGGGGGTGTTTATCAGGTTGAGGGAAACGGAGCTCTGCCTCTTTAGCCTTTTAGCTAGCACGTCTGTATTGCGCGCCGCTATATTGTGCGCTGCGTCAGTGCCTGCTGTTGGTGGGGGGCTCGGTTCTGTTGAAGGGCGGGGCGCCCTGCTTGTATACTGGTAGAGGAATCACTGGAACATTCACGTTGTTCTGGGAAAGCTTCACTTTTCAAGATGGAGCTAAAATATTAATAAAAAGAATTGCAGCAACCACAATCAGCTGCTGCTGTTTGAACAAAAGGTCAAAAGCATCACCTGAGTTTTACCTGTCGTCTTGTGTACAAATGTAAACATCAAACCCCGGGGCAGCTGAATGTCCACCCTGTGGGCATGTTGGGGAGATCTTCCTGTAGCTGTTAGCTTGGCTGAGTGTCTTCATGAGTCCACGTCCTGCAGCACCACACACAATCAATCAATCAATCACCTTTATTTAACCAGGTAGAGCCCGTTGAGATCGAGATCTCTTTTACAAGGGTGACCTGGTCAAGTGGTCAGCAGCACACGTCACATTGGCAATAGGCATTTGCACTTATCAAAAGAAAATAAAGAAAACTACAATCACAGTAAACAGATGTTGACAGTTCAAAACCAACAGGATATGACAGATTTCTATATACATTATATACAAAACAAGCAGACAGACCTCGGTTGGGTAAATAAAGTTAAAAAATCAACAATGACATGTATATTGGATAAGTACTGACACAGAGTCTTCTCACACAACTCTGTTCTGCTTTGCCTTCAGTAAGTGCAGCTCTGCTCACGTCTTCTCAGGTGGACGTGATTTGACACTACAGTGGAGGCTGACCTGTTTCCCTGCTCTGTGGGTGGAGTGATAACTGGTCATTGTGTTTGAGCCACTCCACCCGTTGTCCTTAATAGTTCTATAATCAAACTTGAATTTTGTTAGCTTATCTGGGCACTGCTGCCATTATGATACATCTCTTGGTAAATGTGCTCAGTTCTTGTGGCGCTGTCCGTCAACAAGGTGAGGAAGTGGAGGTTCTGATGTGGTTTGTAGTTTTGCTGGACAGGTCATCCATCAACATAGTTTTGCTGACCAGTCAGCAGCTGCTGTCAGATTACGTCACAACTGGTCCCTCAGAGCAGCCTGCTTGGAACCACGAACAAGGTCCCACAAACCAGGTTGAGCGGGGTGGGTACCAGCAGTGGGGGAGGCCTTAACTGGTCCCATGTTGTGCAGAGTTGAGACGGTTGCAAAGCGCCGTAACTATCAGACAAATGGCAGCCATAGTCATTCTGCTGGCGTCTGTTGTCCAGTTTCATTTGTAGTTGGTTGTGAGTGGATGTTGCTAAAAACTGAACCTCCTCCAGTTAAACGTTCTCACTCAAACCTCTTCAAACTGCTCTGCATACGTTTGGCTGCTCTGCATACGTTTGGCTGCTCTGCGTACGTTTGGCTGCTCTGCGTACGTTTGGCTGCTCTGCGTACGTTTGACTGCTCTGCGTACGTTTGACTGCTCTGCGTACGTTTGACTGCTCTGCGTACGTTTGGCTGCTCTGCGTACGTTTGGCTGCTCTGCGTACGTTTGGCTGCTCTGCGTACGTTTGGCTGCTCTGCGTACGTTTGGCTGCTCTGCGTACGTTTGGCTGCTCTGCGTACGTTTGGCTGCTCTGCGTACGTTTGGCTGCTCTGCGTACGTTTGGCTGCTCTGCGTACGTTTGGCTGCTCTGCGTACGTTTGGCTGCTCTGCGTACGTTTGGCTGCTCTGCGTACGTTTGGCTGCTCTGCGTACGTTTGGCTGCTCTGCGTACGTTTGGCTGCTCTGCGTACGTTTGGCTGCTCTGCGTACGTTTGGCTGCTCTGCGTACGTTTGGCTGCTCTGCGTACGTTTGGCTGCTCTGCGTACGTTTGGCTGCTCTGCGTACGTTTGGCTGCTCTGCGTACGTTTGGCTGCTCTGCGTACGTTTGGCTGCTCTGCGTACGTTTGGCTGCTCTGCGTACGTTTGGCTGCTCTGCGTACGTTTGGCTGCTCTGCGTACGTTTGGCTGCTCTGCGTACGTTTGGCTGCTCTGCGTACGTTTGGCTGCTCTGCGTACGTTTGGCTGCTCTGCGTACGTTTGGCTGCTCTGCGTACGTTTGGCTGCTCTGCGTACGTTTGGCTGCTCTGCGTACGTTTGGCTGCTCTGCGTACGTTTGGCTGCTCTGCGTACGTTTGGCTGCTCTGCGTACGTTTGGCTGCTCTGCGTACGTTTGGCTGCTCTGCGTACGTTTGGCTGCTCTGCGTACGTTTGGCTGCTCTGCGTACGTTTGGCTGCTCTGCGTACGTTTGGCTGCTCTGCGTACGTTTGGCTGCTCTGCGTACGTTTGGCTGCTCTGCGTACGTTTGGCTGCTCTGCGTACGTTTGGCTGCTCTGCGTACGTTTGGCTGCTCTGCGGACGTTTGGCTGCTCTGCGGACGTTTGGCTGCTCTGCGTACGTTTGGCTGCTCTGCGTACGTTTGGCTGCTCTGCGTACGTTTGGCTGCTCTGAAGATGTTTCTTTTTGTTATTGTGTCTTTTGGTTTTAAGTTTTAATGAACTGTTTTTTTTTTTTTTTCCTTAACAGTAAAAGCACAACATTCGCAGCATAATGAAACAATTCTTTCAATTTGAAATGCTTGACATGTTAGGTGGGCGGAGATGTTCCAGAGACAAATTACCTCTTTATGGGAGACTTCGTGGACCGAGGCTTCTACAGCGTGGAGACGTTTCTGCTGCTGTTAGCTCTTAAGGTAAATCATGTGTGTGCTCGTGTGCACGGAGCTGCTGCCATGACAACAGAACAACACGAGAGCCTCAGCTGGCTGCTCAGGCTTTCTGTTACTGTTCAATAAATGTCTTGGTGCCTGCCATACAGCGTGATTACTGACGTTTTCCTTCCTGCCTCAGGTCCGGTATCCAGACAGAATAACTTTGATCAGAGGAAATCATGAGTCTCGACAAATCACTCAGGTTTACGGTTTCTACGATGAATGTCTGCGCAAGTACGGCTCCGTCACAGTGTGGAGATACTGCACGGAGATATTCGACTACCTGTCCCTGTCTGCTATTATCGATGGCAAGGTGACTCCACGTCTTTTATTCCACTGTCCTCTCTTACACTTGGCCCAGAGAAATGTTTTACTACATCATGTAAAAAAATCTCAGAGATGTCTAATTAGTTATTTTCTGTGTTCAAGATCTTCTGCGTGCACGGTGGTTTGTCTCCGTCCATCCAGACGTTGGACCAGATCAGGACCATTGACAGAAAACAAGAAGTGCCCCACGATGGACCCATGTGTGACCTTCTGTGGTCCGACCCAGAAGGTACCGTCAGGGTTTAGTGTGAATGTGCACATTGCTGGTGCGATGGAACGCAGGTGGACTCTCGTGTTTCCTGTTTGCGTCCTCAGACACCACGGGGTGGGGCGTGAGTCCCAGAGGTGCAGGCTACTTGTTTGGGAGCGACGTGGTGGCGCAGTTCAACGCTGCCAACGACATCCACATGATCTGTCGAGCGCACCAGCTGGTGATGGAGGGCTACAAGTGGCACTTCAACGAGACCGTTCTCACCGTGTGGTCAGCCCCCAACTACTGCTACAGGTGGGTGAGCTTTAACTACCACTCTGTGTGTCCAGTAGAGCTTTGTTTGATCTGAAACAACAAAAATCATTTTGTTTGAAATCGTCAAGTTAACTTCTTACTTACCGCAAAATCAACTGTAAACAAAGGCTTCGTCCAAGGATGAAACCTTCAAGATCTAACAGCAGAGCTCGTTCAAAGGAACAACACAAACTGAGCACAGACTCACAACCATCTGCACAACATGAAGCTTTACGTTTTTCACTTTATGAAACATTTAGAAATATCAGTATAGCTCCAGTATAGCTCTGCGTACGTCCATACGCGCGTATGTACGCAGACAGTTCACCCCCACACCCCAGCGTACGTTCTCGTGTTTTCGCTCCATATTCTTGACGTCATTTGAGCAGCATCAGCGCAGAGCGTTTACCTGCGGGACAAATTGAGGTCGCTGATTGGTCATTTGCTGACACGGCTACTGAATTGATTGACAGGTCAGGGGGAAAAGAGCCGGGGGCTGGCAGCTCTAGCTGCAGCGGTGTTCTGTGTTTATATGTTAATAAAAAGTTCTAAAAAAATAAAATAAAAACAGGAAGTTCTGGTCCTGCAGTCCACACATCAGTCCAGCACACCAGGAAATCTCCAGAACCTCCTGCAGCCACGCTGGACCCGAGTTTAATTCACTCGTGACAAATTTGTTCATTTCTCATCATTTTCAGTCATGGCGTCAACGGAGGAGGAAGCGATTACTGCCTTTTGGCAAAAAAAAACCAAAAGAAAAGTAGGGATGTGCCGATCAGGTTTTATGAAACCGATACCGATCACCTATGTGTGACGATCACCAATACCGATCACAATTACCGATCGCTTATATGTGTGCCGATCACATATACCGATCACCGATTAGATGGATTGCCTGTAACTTATGAGTGCTGCTTCTGGCTACAAGATCTGAAAACTTTTCAGATCTTGTAGCCAGAAGCAGCACTCATGTTCTTTTCAGAACCATAAAATCACCATAATTCAGACAAAAACATATTTTTACTCATTTATTTCAGAGAACAAAGTAAATAAAAGTAATTATCAACTGCATTATCAAAGAAAAATGTTTACCTTACTAACTTTCAATAAAAAAAAAAAGGTTTTTTATTGTTTTAAAAAAAAACACATCTATTACTTCATATAAAAAACTAAAATACCCCATTTGCTACTTAAAGCTGCACTGTTGGCTGTTTTTACAAATGGCTTTATAAATACGTAAAGTATCATTATTATTATTTTTAAATAATTTCGTGCTTTTTTGAACAACTTCCTGCGGGAACCAGGTGGCGGTAATGCGCTTAATATGAGTTCGCCAACCGCCATTCAACTCTATAAGAAGAAGAAGAAGAAGAAGAACCAGGAAATACCGCCTCCGCCATTTTACATTCATTAGTTCCACACTCGGCAGTCGGCTTTTGGAGGACTGTTTCTCCCATAAGAGGATGCCTCATACGGATAAATTAACTGGAAACACTCCCTGAACTCTGTGAATGTCTCAGGACTGGAGCAGCAGCCGCGATCGCTCCGCCGAGCGCTCCCACAGCGCCGCGCGAGACCAGCAGCTCATGGTATGAGCTAAGGCTAACATGCTAAACCAGAGCTGCCGCAGACAGCCGGCTTTGTGCGATCAGAGGTTCCTGGAGCTCGCCTCGATGTCGGACTGGAAGCAGAAGATATCGGGGGACACCCAGCTAACTTGGAATAACAAAGCCGACAGCCTTTTTGAAGCCGCAGCTAAACTGGACTGCCCGTAACTGCGCAGCGGACTCGGTGGGGCTACTCGGTGGGGCTACATGCTAACAGGTGTTGCTTATGGCGGCGCTGGCAGACGGCTTTTGGTAAGTTATTAAAACGTATTAAAACATTTTAATGACGAATTAGGTTTGTTGTGTTGAAGGACTTCGTTGAACTTCCTCCACGAGGTACTTTTTCGTCGCACGTTTTGCAGTTAGCAAACTTCGCATCACAGGCTCTGTGATCGGTAATTGAAGGCAAAAGCCGATCACATCCGCTTTAATGATTATCGACCGATTATGATAGGTGACCGATCGATCGGCACATCCCTAATATATATATATAGAGTATATATCAGTGTGGCTGCCCCCCGCCTGTGGAACTCTCTTCCTGACTGTCTGAGAGCCCCACAGTCTGTGGTTGACTTTAAGAGCGGCTTGAAGACCTTTCTTTTCAACCGAGCATACTCTACCTCCTCATGATTCTACCTTTGATCTTAGTTGATACCGTTATTGATTTTACTTGTTTTATTACTTGTTTTATTGACATTTAATTCTGTAGCACTTTGAGATTTTCATTAATGAAAAGTGCGTTATAAATTGAATTCATTATTATTATTATTATTATTATACAACACGATGTGTGTGTGTACAGGAAAAATTTGGACCAAAGTTTTTATTTTATTTTTTATTTTATTTCTACAGATACAGTTACAATTATAAGAATGTGAACAAAAAGAACAAGGAAATTTGGACCAAAGTAGAAACTTTGGTCCAAATTTTTCCTGCAGGTGGCGGTAAAACAACAGCTGCTAATAAAACCTCACTATCTGGGGCTGGACGCTTGGGCGTTTGTCGGCTCGGCCTGGTGGCTGCCTGGTGGGGCTCGGGTCCTCTGGTCCTGTCGGGTCTGGACCTGAGGGATGGGCGTCCCCGGTGCCCGAGCATCGGTGTCCGGCCCTGGGGCTACATCGGTGCAGCGGGCTCCGGCGGGGGCCTGTGTATTTGTCGCTGTTGACCCCGGGGGGTCATTGTGTGTGGTCCCTGGTGGGGTTCGTCCGGTTCTTCCCCTTGGTCGGATCTGGGGAGTGGACGAGTGGCTCGTCCTGTTCGGGTGGTCCTGGGGACTCTGGGCTCGGGGTCCTTCCTGGGGTCTTGGGCTTTGATCGCCCTTTCGTCTGTCTCGGGCTTTGGGGGGACGGATCTCTGATGCTTCACAATCGCTACTAAATGTTCTATTGGAGGAACCTTATTCACTTATGCATGCTCACAACCACACACAAATGGATGCAGGGATGTATATGTAGATATATGTAGATGGGTATATAAATGAATATAAATATATATGTATGTATACTGTATATATATTTGTAGGTATGGGTATGTTTATATATAGAAATCTAATGCAAGGTCATGAATATTATCAGTCTTTATGCTTGTATGTTTCGTTGCTGTGTTCTGTCATGTGCTTTGCAGGATTGTGGACGGAGGTTTGGTGTGTTTGCCTTGTGCTCTTTTTGTGGATAATTGTTGTTTTGTTGTCTCACTTTCTCTTTTCTTTCTTTCTCTCTATTAAAAAAAAAAAAAATAAAAAAAAAAAATACATATTGGAGTGAGAGGATGGCTATAAGGTGTGAAGGGAGGCCATCTATAAATGGAAAAAAAAAAAAAAATGTGAACAAAAAGAACAAGGAAATTTGGACCAAAGTAGAAACTTTGGTCCAACTTTGGTCCAAATTTTTCCTGCAGGTGGCGGTAAAACAACGGCTGCTAATAAAACCCACGAAGAAGAAATCCGCTCTGACTGGAATCTGGAGTAAACAAGGCAAAGAAACAGAAAAGAGAAAACGTTGCGTTTGATTCCGGTTCTGTTGTGTCTCTGGTCTGTTTTGTATTGGTTAACTGGACCCGAGTTCGGACTCGGTTGGACTTCGTGTCCTCTGGACCCATTTTGTCTCCGAGTTTCAGCGGAGCGAAATAATGGAAGCTAACAAGGTGAGCTTCCCCTCTTTTTGGTAAAAGTTCTTCTTCTTGGGCTGCCTGCGCAGCTGTTTCTCCATGTTGTGACACCCATAGATATCTGGTGACACCGGCTTCATGCCGGCTGCGTCTCTGTTGAACTCGAGTTTAACAACGTAAAGCATGTGTCGCAAACCCGCGCGTGCGTCAAACATAAAGCAGCGCCGTCATCTCGCAAAACCACAATATGAAGCTTCTTTGCGACCGTTATTTTTTTATTCTTATTTATCACGATAGAGACGATAGAAGGAAAGTAGCACGATAGACACGTTTCTATCGTCCCCACGATATATATCGTCATATCGCACAGCCCTACCTCGGCGTATAACACGCAGGACATTCAAATGAGTTAAAAAAACTGCGTGTTATACGCCGATTTTTACGGTAATACATTTGTGTCGCATACAAAAATGTCCGGCGCCACAGTACAGTACACGGCTACAGTAAAAGTTCTTTTTCCTGAACAGTGCCTGTAACATGGCTGGTTCAAAAAAAAAATTAAGTAGCCAACCAGGAAGTCATTCATCTTCATCTTCCTCCTGCACACTGTGCACTCTTTGGAGCTTCTTCATCACGCAGCTTCTTTTGAAACCCGTTGCTGAAAGAGGAGTTTTTGACAATAACCGTGTTTCCATCTATTTTCAATTCGAATTTTGAGCGAATTTTTGAAAATTCGCAAAAATGTAAATAAAAATGAATGCGAATCAGAAGTGTTTCCATCAACTGGCTTGAAGCTAATCCACCAGGCCACGCAAAGCGGCATTACGTCAGATGTCAGCATTACGCACGTCTACAGTAAACAGGAAGTAGCGGTTGAAAACAGGAACCGAACCACACATCTCGGCAAAATGGAGAGAATATTTCAGGAATGTGTTGCTATCGGGCAAGTTGTATTTATTCTATAAATACTATATCTATAAATACTATATCTATAAACAGCTGATCAGTCACATGACGTGAATGTTCGCTACGTCAGAACTGAGTCGGCAAATCTGTTTCCATCTCTCGTTTTGCGCATCAGCTCTGTTTCGAAAAACCCAAAAACCACCTCAAGCGAGCGTATCAACTTTTTTGCGAATTAGAGGAAGTTAATTCGAATCGTGCCGTTTCCATTCACCTTTTCTGATGCGATACTTCAAAATGCGCATCAAGAAACCTTGATGGAAACACGGCTACTGATCCACAGTCAGACTGGAGCAGAAGCCGCTCTGCGCATGCAGCCAGTTTTGATAATTTCTCACCACCAGTCATCCCAGTCTCCCACCGAGCTCTGAGGGTCACTTTAAATGCACGATGTACACATTTCACTTGATAAGATGATGGTTTAATAAACATATGGAGCCATCTTGGATTTTGAAGTGAACACTATTTTCCGTGGAGGTCTTTATGTCTGGATGCAGCCACGCACCAAAATGGAAGTTGATACTTCACCTATTCTTCACCTTCTCGGAGGAGGATATTGAAGTCTTTGTTCTGTTACGGGGCAAAGCACAAAGCAGTAGACAACTCCTTACTGTCTGATTGTGGCTGGTCAGAACCACACAGGTTTCTTAAAGCCTGCTTAGATCATGGTGGTGACGCAGACTGGGCTCACCACCTGCTCCAGAGCAGAAGAATCAGCTAGGCCAAATGTTGCTGGGCGATTCATTGTCTAGAAATTGTTGAGATAAATTATAATATTGTTTTAAATTTGATATTAGTAAAAGCGTAGCATTATTGTCAAATTTCAGAAGACATTTTTAATTTGCTTTGCATTTAGAATGTTTTTTTTACCACCAGGTGGCAGTATTAGACTGAACCAAAGGATGGATAGTGAGGGAGTGAGCAGCATGTCTCTAAGAAAAATGGAGGGAGGCCCCTTGACGTGACATGGGCTGTATCTCTTCGGTTTTCAAAATGGCGGATGCTCTGTGTGGTTTGAGCTCTTCAGCATAGCATTTGTCACACAAAACTTTTAATTTAAAAAATCAGTAAACAAGTTCTCAGCTTCTTTTTGCAAAGAAAAATAACTTTTTACATGAAGTCACGGCCTGGGATTCAACCATGAATTTTGGAGCTTCGACAAGACGGCTGTTTTTTTCCAGAGTTTGGCCTTTTAGCTTAGCGCGTAGCTCATCTTCTCAGCTTAGCTGCTTTCAACTATTAAAAAACACAATTTTGGATTGTTAAAACAGATGTTAAAGAAAAGAGAAAGGGAGGGGTCAGTGAAGAACACCAGAGTTGAGCCTGTCATCCAGTGTCTTCAGTAGAAAGAGACACAAAGACATGTTAAAGCCGATAAATGAAAATGATGTCGATAATTTTCATTTATCATGTGATTACTTGATTTATTGTTTATTGCGACAGGCCTAATCACAGCTGAAATCATCAATCAGAGGCTCCGTCTGTTTACAACAATCTGACTGAAACATTTTTCCATGGTTAGTTCTTCTTGCTGCTGTGAGATTCGAACTGTCATAAATTGTTTGAAATTTACACATAAATCAAAAGTTTCAAAATGATCAGTTAAAATAATTCTGTGTTTGGGGACTGCCTCGTAAAGCAGCCGCCTATTATCCACCTGACAAGGGTCGTGCTCTTCTATCAACTTTAATGCAGCTGGAAATGCAACGTGCACACCCACAAGTGTTATATCAAATTGACCGGCTCGGCACCGTGATGTATGCCGTTAGTTTTGTTGGCTGTTTGAGTTGCCATGGCAACATATGGTAATTTACAAATGAAGATGCCTTTTTTCTCATTGGAAAAACACTGACAAAACTCAAGAGCTTCTAACTACCACAGTGAGGTCACATGACCAAAACACTGATTAACCTTTAGACCCATTTTGATTCAAGATGGCCACCACAGCTACTTCAGCAAACACAAAATTGACTATAACTCAGCCCTATTGCCCTCCTCGATCTCTAATGCTGAATCCTCACCAAACGCTTTTCGCGCAGCCGAAGCAGCCACTTTACATTGAAAGTCTATGTGGCCGCGCATCTTGGAGCAGCGGGGCGTGACGCGGCGCGTCTTCAGCATTTCAAGCAGCGCAGTTGCACCCGGCAGTCCCTTTTCACGCACGCGCGCAGCAGGAAGCAAGAATATTCCTGCTTCTGCTGCTCGTAGCGTCGCAGCAACCACTCGGGAGAGACTCTGCTATGTGACGACGCAACGACGACGGGACTTTCTGTGGACGAAAACAGCCTCCGGTAGGAAATCCTGGCATTTTTAAAGTTGCTGCTGTCCACTCGAGCGTACATCACCCCAAACATTAAAAAAAAAAACGTTTTAATCTCAACAAAGACTTTTGGAGCTGCAGTTCGGCTCGTAGAAAACCCACTCAAATAGTAACGAGGCTCACGTGAAGCTGATTTTATCTGCTCGGTGCACAGAAAAACACTATCTGACCGGGAAGGGAGCCAGGACGCTGCTCNACTGCGCGTCTGCAGTGGAAACAGACATCTGTTGACAAGCAGCAAACACGGTGCGTTGGGAGCTTTTTGATGCGTTCAGTGAGGACCAGGCTTTAGATCAGTTGCTGCTGACAGTGCCCAAAACTAGGCTGAAGGTCAGAGGTGACAGAGCGTTTGCTGTCGTTGCTCCCAGGCTGTGGAACAACTTACCCTTGAGTGTCAGACAGGCCTCCTCTCTTCCTGTTTTTAAATCTCTTTTAAAAACACACTTTTATGCCCTGGCTTTTAACTCATGATCTTATTTTTATGGCATTTTAACACACCTGCAGAAAGACTGGTATATGTATTTTTTTTTTTAGTATGTTTTGTATGTTTTTTATCGTTTTAATTGACTTGTCTTTTATGTTATTGTACAGCACTTTGGTTAACCCTATGTTTTTTTAAATGTGCTATACAGTACAGATAAAGTTGATTGATATTGAACTGAAATTTAGTGTGATTGTAGCTGAGAGTTGTACATTCCTGATGCAATTTAAAAATCCAAGATGGCTGCCTTGGCTAAAAGAGAAACAAATATGATAACTCAGCTATCTTAAGATATTGAGCAGAAATTTGGTGTGGTGGTATCTGACAGCGATGCACAACACACTCTGCATTCAAATCTAAAAATTCAAGATGGCCACCAAAGCTAATTTAAAATACCCCCGATTTACGAACGAGTTTGGGACCTAAGAACGGTTCGCAGGTCGATCTGTTCGCAGGTCAGACCTTCCGTACCTCGTCACTCGGGGATGTCCTGTATTTATTTTTTATTTTTTTTGTGGTACCAAGTACTGTACAGTACGTACTTCGCCTATCCTAACACACCTAACACAGTGTAATTAATTAATACAGTACAGTAATAAAAATATAAATTAAATAAAAATATAATTTCTTACTTGGAGGTGGTCAAAGCCGCTGCTGCGTCCCGTGTTAGCTCCCTTGTTAGCTTCTGGAGCTAGCCAGGCCGGAGGTGTTCTCGCGGCGGCCTGGCACCATCGGCGATAAATCTGCAGCTGCCTGAGACATCCACAAAGTTCACAGAGACGTTTCCAGCTCGTAATTAATCCAATATGAAGCCATCCTGGTCACCAGTCTTCCAAACCTGGCTGCCTGCAGCCGTAACTATGACCTAAGATGGCGTCCGGTGTTCTGCTTTAACTAGTAACCCTGTAAACTGGAGACTTTCAAAGCAGCCGTGACTGACCTAAGATGGCCTCCGGTGTTCTGCCTTAATTTGTGACCGTGAAAACTGGAGACCTTCTTCCTGTTATGACCGGAAGTTGCACAATTATTGCGCAATCATGACAAAAATGATCAGAAATGATCATTTTTATCATAATTATTATTTATAAAGCCTTTAAAACAACCACAGCTGCAACAAAGTGCTGTACACATGAAATTAAGAACATTTAAACACAAAAAAAAAAAATTTTTTTTTTTTTTTTTAAATACAGTAATGTCATATTTTTATTAAATATGATACGTTCGTAGGTCCGGGCCGCCGTAGGTCGATGGAGTCGTAGGTAGGGGGTCACCTGTAACTCAGAGGTTTTTAGAGGTACAGTATGAGCTGAAATTTGGTGTGTTGATGGGTGAGAACGATCCCTAATATAAATTTTAAAAATACCAAGATGGCTACCATAGCTTAAAATTAAAATGACTTAACTCATTGTTTTATTGACACATTGAGCTGAAATTGAGGAACTTTCTGATATTGTTGAGTGATGAACAAGACGTGTTAACTCAGCTTGACTGCACAAGTCTGTGACAGACGGCCACAGCACCAGTAACTGAACTAATGTGTTTGCACGTCGACTGTATCCACACTATTTTAATATTTTGTATTTTGTACAGCACTTTGTGATTGTATCTATGATAAGTGCTATATAAATACAATTTACTTACTTACACACTGCGATGAATCTAAGAGCAGAGTGTTTGGTTGTTGTCTGCAACTTGGTCACTAATGTCAACAAATAAATGAAATAAACATCACACACACACTTGTTATTTAAAATGTTGAAACAGTGTTTTTAACGTTTGATGACACTGAGCAAACTGTTTCCTTCCGTCAGGTGTGGTAATGTGGCGGCCATCTTGGAGCTGGATGAGCATCTACAGCGGGAGTTCATCATCTTTGAAGCAGCTCCCCAGGAGACCAGAGGCATCCCCTCCAAGAAGCCAGTAGCTGACTACTTCCTGTGAGCAGGCAGCCATGACGCGTCCCCTCTGTTCTGCAGATCCTCCTGACCCCGTGAAGCTCTCTCCCTCACACAGCTCGCCGCTTGAAGAGCTGGATGTTTGCCTGACTGCCCGAGCCTGACGGAGCAGTTGGTGTGAAAGGGCGTGGCCCACGACTGTTTGTCTTCATCTTCCATTTCTCTGTACATAGAACTTCTCTTTCCACTCGTCTGTTTTTTATCACTAAATGTCTTTTAGGTTTAGAGCTGCTTGGATAAAGTTCATTTTCAAACACACACAGGGTTTTTACAGTTTGAGCGTTGATCCTCCGTGCACACGTGGTCTTTGATTTGTGTGATCGTTGTAGCCAGGAGCGACCCCCCTCCATCTCTTAACGTCACAAATAAACAGCAGGATGTCACTGTTCTCCAGGAGACGCTTCACTCTGTTCCTCTTCATTCTTTAAACACAAACACCTCTACTTCTGTCAGTTTTCATATTGTGACAATAAAGTTTTTGTATCGACGCTCGTCTGTTGGTGATTGTGACTTAAAGAGTGAAGATCAACCGCTGCGCTGACACTGATGTTCACCAGCGGGTGAGGAAAACATCTGTGGTCAAACTGGAAACTCTTCTGACCTCATCCAGAATGGAGAGCACGACCCTCAGCTCTGTGGCGGCCATCTTGACTTGGATAAACTAATACAGTACTTTATTCATGACCTGTTCCACAAACAGCTGGCAGATGTTGCTAAACTTTAAAGCAAAGATCAGATCAAACTAATGTATTAATTAAAACAATAAGATTTACCTGACTAAATAAAGGTTGAATGAAAAAAACTACAGAGCCAGCTCAGATTTTTGTATTTATAAAAAACGAGTACAAAAAAATCCTACAATGATGAACATGGCTCGAGACTTAAGGCATGCATAGCACAAAAGAGAATAAAGGCACAAAAACAAAAATGTGTTTTGGGCAGCTTACAACAGAAATTCGTTACAGATTGTTTTAGTTTTTAAAGCTTTTGCATTACTTAAGTACAGTATTTTCTGGTGTATAGGTCGCACCTGTGTATAGGTCGCATTGTCCAATTATCACCAATAGATTGGAAAAATCCCTAGATAGGTCGCACTGGTGTATAGGTCGCACCTACGTTTAGCTCTGCTGCAAATGTCTGCCACAGGAGCGCACAGCAAGGCTTTTAAGAAGATTAACACTTAAAAACAATTATTTGTTTGATAAAAATTATAGCAAATATATGTCTGAGCTGAACTTTTCCTTAATAAATGAACGTAATTGTGAAATGAGCTGGATTTAAAAATTTGTTTCGCCGAAAGTGATAACAAGCCATATATAGGTCGCACCTGTGTATAGGTCGCAGGCCTTGAAAAAAACTATAAAAAGATGCGACCTATACACCGGAAAATACGGTAGATAAGTAAGAGGAAATATAATTAGAAAACACTATAAATCTAGGTTTTAGCAAGGAGAATTTAAAGAAACCAAACAGTATAATTTTAGCGTCAAATGGTAGGTCAATTTCTAACTTTCTATTTACATACATGAAAATGTCTTTCCAGAACAGCTGAGTATGAGAACAGTCCCAGAAGAGATGGATGATGGTCTCCTCAGAGCTGTGGCAGAGTGAACACATTGGGTCTACGTTTGGACGGTACTTGGAGATTATATAGTTTACAGGATAACATTTATGCAGAATCTTTAGGGACACTTCTCGAATCTTATTAGTTATAAAGTATTTTCTAGGTAACAACCAAACATCTTTCCAACAGATATCATTAAATAAATTATCCCAGAAGAATATAGAAGTGAATTTAACTATGTATAACTTTCCAGTACTACCAAAAGAATTTGCAATTGTCTTTGATGCAATTCCATCTGGTGTGAAAATGCTGATGTCAAATCCTGTACACAACAGCACGAACTATTTAACTGAAGAATTATTCATTGGTAACTCTGACCCTTTGTTAAGTGAAAAAACAAATAACAAATGCTCAGA
>JBBPBX010003237.1:47039-57207 GCA_038048925.1 Garcialebias charrua | reverse complement strand
GGCCTTCTCTTAACGGGGGGGTGGGGGGGGGGGGGCTCAGGTTCCAACTTTCAAAGACATATAATGCAGCTTTAAATCTGATTCCCAGACAGTTCACACCTGTTGAGAACAGAGTAGCTGCTTCTGTGAATTAGAGTAACAAAGACCTTAACAAACCCCCTACTGTTAAGGTGTGATGTGTTGATTTGTTAATTTACATAGGATGGGTATGTTATCTCAGGTATGTGTGGGCGTTATCTCAGCTTCCAATTTACATAGGTTGGTGCTTGGAATGTCAGCCTGTATAAAACTTCACTGTCACACAGGCTGTTCCTTTGAATTGAAAAAGCCCTTTGGATAGAGGGTGAAACGTTTTCTGTAACAAATAAAGTCCAGTTGTTTTTTTTTGTATTTTTTTTGTATTGAGCGCTTGTTCTGATTTTACACAGAAGGTAGTCGACCTGTGTACTCCTTCCTCCACTCTTATAGGTCACTCTATGTTCCTCCCGCTTTTGGAAATAGGTATTGACTATAGCCATTTCCATTCTCTTGGCAAAATCCACCACCATCTGTCCTTCCTGGTTTCTTTCCTTGACACCAAACCTACCCATCACTTCCTCATCCCCTCTGTTTCCTTCACCAACATGTCCATTCAGGTCTGCTCCAATCACCACTCTTTCCTCCCTGGGAATACTCTCTATCACTTCATCCAAATCTTTCCAAAATGTATCTTTCTCCTCCCCATCACATCCAACCTGTGGAGCATAACCACTGACTATGTTTAGCATCAGACCTTCTACTTCTACCTTCAGGCACATCACCCTATCTGACACTCTCGTCACCTCTACTACATTCTTTGACAGCTCCTCCTTCAGGACCACCCCTACTCCATAGGCTCTGTGCACAAGTGTCGTAAATCACTTGCGCATTGACAGGAAGCCGGGTTCCCAGCTTCCGGTCTCTGTTTACAAGAGCTGCCCAAGACACAAGTATCAGCTATGTTCATCGTATCGTTGATGTCTGGTCCCCTGCTCCGACAAGCAAACGTAATAAGGGATTTAAATTGCATATCTCAAGTTTCCTGCACAACTATGAGGGTAAGTAACGTTAGTTTGATCGCGTTGTGTTGTTGCTACCTGTTAGCGGCTAACGTTAGCCTATTAGCAACGCGATCTTTTTTTTGTGTACTCACGTTATAGAAACAGCTTTTCCACACTTAAACAAAACGGCTCATATTTTGTGATCCTTCTACAAACATGCTGCTCTTCTCAGTTTCATGCAAAAATCAGGAGACAGCTGTGAAGTTGTTGTCAGGGCTCTGTGTCAGGTCCATGAAGAAAGCTGAAAAACCTCACCGTAGGGTGAAGCTAGGATTGTTCAGATGACAGTTTTAAGATTGCTGGTTCAGTAACCCCACGTTCCTGTTGTTAATGGGGATTTAGCTAAGATGGTAATTAAATGTCAGTGTGAGTCAATCTAGTACATTCAGCTACATGTTTACATTCTTGGTCTAATTATTTTGACCTCGTGTGTTTTTATGCAGCTCTCAGAAACTAAAGTCTTCACTCCCAGACTGCTCCTCCTGTTAGCACCCTAGGAAGCAACACCTCCATTGGTCGACTGCCAGGTTTGGGAGCACCTGTACCTCCACCATCCTCCTCCAGCGGGTACCTCCACCATCCTCCTCCAGCGGGGGGACATGAAGGTTTCTGAATTTAACACCACCTCTCTGTCGTCACAGTTCAGCCGTAAGTTCATCAGTATCTGTGCAGTCTTGTTTGAATGTATGTGCGTGATATAGATTTAATTATTGTGTGTGTGTGTTTGCAGGTGACTTTGGCCTGCAGCCAGAGCCTTGTGCTGAGCCAGCTGGTTCAGAGACACTCCGGCCCCTCCTTGCCTCTGGCACGTCAGCCCAGTCCAGCGTCGTCTGCGCCCCAACACATCAGCACAGGCTGGCCTGGTTCTGGCTGCTGCTAAATACCTTATCAGTCAAAGCAATTACAAGATTTTTTTTGTAAAATTTTCAGCCCTCATTAATCTGTTTACCTACTTCGTAGCAGATTCCATAAATCAATAAAAGCTTTATTTTAAAGGTTTTTAGCATATGATTTCTTACCTGCAAAATCTTGACCTTCTATTTCACAATTAAAGTGTTCAAATATTGAAATACAGAGGATATTGTGTTGTTGTTACTGTGGCTATAAAACAAGACTAACAATAATTTTAAAAAAATCCAATTGAATGGATAATATATCTGTAATTTTCATTTAAGGTATTTGATTAATGTTTGTTTAACTTTACCCTGTTTTTGACATAATATATCTGTAATTTTCATTTAAGGTATTTGATTAATATGTTTGTTTAACTTTACCCTGTTTTTGACACTATCAAATAAACAAGGTTTTTCAAAGTTGGACCTCTCAAAAAACTTTTATTTTACATAGGTACAATAACAAAATTAATTTAAAAGATATCCACATACCAAAATACAGTGGTCAATAAAATGTTTAGGTACTGCACTTACAAAAATGTGACATTTATTTTTATTTACCTCCAAAGAAAACAGTACAACATGTTTCCATCAAGAATATCTACTTACAAATGTAAGACAATGTCAATATAAGTAAATGACAGCATTTTGTTTTTCTTCAAGACTGTGCCATCAGCTTTTCTGTCAAACTTCATATCTCCATTTCCTGACCAAAGAGAAGACTCTGGAGGAGCAGGGATGAAGGTGTTTGACACCGTAGTTCTGTACAGTCCAGGATAACTTGTGTGTCACTGTAGCGGCCATCAAAATCTTGTGCTGCAGCTCGGGGGCGGCTGCTGGTTATGGTGGGAGTTGGTGAAGACCAGACTCTGTGTGGAAGCGGAGGAAGGTGGTTCTCCTCCTCCAACACCAGGCTTCTGCAGCAAAGAGGCGAGATATATGAATCTTGTGCAGCACAGAGCCTGCAGAACCTAGATTAGTGTGTACAGTATTTACATGTCAGTACACTAACACACAGTGAACTAAAAACTCAATTTAATATACAATAAAATGACAAGTTAAACAGGTAAAATCAATAAAAATTGAAGTAAAATCAAGTCTCTATGGAGAAAACATTACCTTTGCCCAGGTGTGATATGGTTCTCAGCAGCAGGTGCACATGAGGGAGTGAAGACTTTAGTTTCTGAGAGCTGCATAAAAACACACGAGGTCAAAATAATTAGACCAAGAATGTAAACATGTAGCTGAATGTACTAGATTGACTCACACTGACATTTAATTACCATCTTAGCTAAATCCCCATTAACAACAGGAACGTGGGGTTACTGAACCAGCAATCTTAAAACTGTCATCTGAACAATCCTAGCTTCACCCTACGGTGAGGTTTTTCAGCTTTCTTCATGGACCTGACACAGAGCCCTGACAACAACTTCACAGCTGTCTCCTGAGTTTTGCATGAAACTGAGAAGAGCAGCATGTTTGTAGAAGGATCACAAAATATGAGCCGTTTTGTTTAAGTGTGGAAAAGCTGTTTCTATAACGTGAGTACACAAAAAAAAGATCGCGTTGCTAATAGGCTAACGTTAGCCGCTAACAGGTAGCAACAACACAACGCGATCAAACTAACGTTACTTACCCTCATAGTTGTGCAGGAAACTTGAGATATGCAATTTAAATCCCTTGTTACGTTTGCTTGTCGGAGCAGGGGACCAGACATCAACGATAAGATGAACATAGCTGATACTTGTGTCTTGGGCAGCTCTTGTAAACAGAGACCGGAAGCTGGGAACCCGGCTTCCTGTCAATGCGCAAGTGATTTACGACACTTGTGCACAGAGCCTATTTCTCTTTCTATCCACACCATGGTAAAACAGTTTGAACCCTGCTCCAATGCTGCAAGCCTTGCTGCCCTTCCACTTGGTCTCTTGGACACATAAAACATCTACCTTTCTTCTCTGCATCATGTCAGCCAGCTCTCTACCTTTGCCTGTCATTGTCCCCACATTTAGAGTTGCAACCCTCAGTCCTACATTCTTCACTTTCCTCCTCTCCCTCTGTCTCCTGACACGTTTCCCTCCTCGGGGTCTTCGACTAACAGTAGCACAATTTCCGCCGGCACCCTGTTTGTCAACAGCACCGGTGGCGGTCGTTGTTAACCCGGGCCTCGACCGATCCGGTATGGTTTCACTTTGATGAACTCGCATTATGGTTTTGGCAAAAGTGTTTTACATCGGATGCCATTCCTGACACAACCCTCACCATTTACCCGGGCTTGGGACCGGCACAAGAGATACACTGGCTTGTACTCCCTAGTGGCTGCTTTCCTCTTGTTGTATTTTTTATAAATACTCAAAATAAAAATGTGCGATGACTTTGGATTTCGCACATTTTTATTTCAGATAGATCGTACGCTCAAGCGGACAGCGACAACTCTTACCGGAGGCTCGTTTCTTCTGACTTTGGACTTGCCCCACTCTGGAGCCAGGCCCGGGGGTGGGGCACGTTGACGAGCGCCTGGTGGCCGGGCTTTCACCCATGGAGCTTGGCCGGGCACAGCCCGAAGAGGAGACGTGGGTCCCCCTTCCCATGGGCTCACCACCTATGGGAGGGGCCAAAGGGGTCGGGTGCAATGTGGGATGGGTGGTGGCCGAGGGCGGGGACCCTGGCGGTCTGATCCTCGGCTACAGAAGCTGGCCATTGGGACATGGAATGTCACCTCTCTGGTGGGGAAGGAGCCTGAGCTAGTGTGTGAGGTTGAGAGGTTCCGGCTAGAAATAGTTGGACTCACCTCAACGCATGGCTCTGGCTCTGGAACCAGTTTCCTTGAGAGGGGTTGGACACTCTTCTACTCTGGAGTTGCCCCTGGTGAGAGGCGCCGAGCAGGAGTGGGCATACTTGTTGCCCCCCATCTTGGTGCCTGTACGTTGGGGTTCACCCCGGTGAACGAGAGGGTAGCCTCCCTTCGCCTACGTGTGGGGGGACGGGCTCTGACTGTTGTTTGTGCCTATGCGCCAAACGGCAGCGCAGATTACCCACCCTTTTTGGAGTCCTTGGAGGGGGTATTGGAGAGTGCGCCTCCTGGGGACTCCCTTGTTCTGCTGGGGGACTTCAACGCTCACGTGGGCAATGACAGTGAGACCTGGAGGGGTGTGGTTGGGAGGAACGGCCCCCCTGATCTGAACCCGAGTGGTGTTTTGTTGTTGGACTTCTGTGCTCGTCATGGATTGTCCATAACGAACACCATGTTCAGGCATAAGGGTGTACATATGTGCTCTTGGCACCAGGACACCCTAGGTCGCAGTTCGATGATCGACTTTGTTGTCGTCTCATCTGATCTGCGGCCGCATGTCCTGGACACTCGGGTGAAGAGAGGGGCGGAGCTGTCAACTGACCACTACCTGGTGGTGAGTTGGCTCCGATGGTGGGGGAGGATGCCGGTCAGACCTGGCAGACCCAAACGTATTGTGAGGGTCTGCTGGGAACGTCTGGCAGAGTCTCCCGTAAGACGGAGCTTTAACTCCCACCTCCGGGAGAGCTTTGAACACGTTCCGAGGGAGGCGGGGGACATTGAGTCCGAGTGGGCCATGTTCCGCGCCTCTATTGTCGAGGCAGCTTATCAGAGTTGTGGCCGCAAGGTTGTTGGTGCCTGTCGTGGTGGCAACCCTCGAACCCGGTGGTGGACACCGGCGGTGAGGGATGCTGTCAGGCTGAAGAAGGAGTCCTATTGGGCCTTTTTGGCCTGTGGGACCCCGGAAGCAGCAGATAGGTACCGACAGTCCAAGCGGCATGCGGCTCGGGTGGTTGCTGAGGCAAAAACTCGGGCGTGGGAGGAGTTCGGAGAGGCCATGGAGAATGACTTCCGTACGGCTTCGAGGCGATTCTGGTCCACCATCCGGCGTCTCAGGGGGGGAAAGCGGTACGCGACCAACACCATTTATGGTGGGGATGGCGTGCTGTTGACCTCAACTCGGGATGTTGTGAGTCGGTGGGCGGAGTACTTCGAAGACCTCCTCAATCCTACTGGCACGTCTTCCACTGAGGAAGCGGAGCCTGGGGACTTTGGGTCGGGCTCTCCAATCTCTGGAGCTGAGGTCACCGAGGTGGTTAAAAAGCTCCGCGGTGGCAGGGCTCCAGGGGTGGATGAGATTCGCCCTGAGTTCCTTAGGGCTCTGGATGTTGTGGGGTTGTGTTGGCTTACGCGACTCTGCAATATCGCGTGGACATCGGGGGCAGTTCCCTTGGATTGGCAGACTGGGGTGGTGGTTCCCCTATTCAAAAAGGGGGACCGTAGGGTGTGTTCCAACTATAGGGGGATCACACTCTTAAGCCTCCCTGGTAAGGTCTATTCAGGGGTTCTGGAGAGGAGGGTCCGTCGGATAGTCGAACCTCGGATTCAGGAGGAGCAGTGTGGTTTTCGTGCTGGTCGTGGAACACTGGACCAGCTCTACACCCTCAACAGGGTCCTGGAGGGCGCGTGGGAGTTTGCCCAACCAGTTTACATGTGCTTTGTGGACTTGGAAAAGGCATTCGACCGCGTCCCTCGGGGGGTTCTGTGGGGGGTACTCCGGGAGTATGGGGTACCAGGCCCATTGATATGGGCTGTTAGGTCCCTGTACGACCGGTGTCAGAGCTTGGTCCGCATTGCCGGCAGTAAGTCAGGCTCGTTTCCAGTGAGAGTTGGACTCCGCCAAGGTTGCCCTTTGTCACCGATTCTGTTCATAACTTTTATGGACAGAATTTCTAGGCGCAGCCAAGGTGTTGAGAGGATCCGTTTTGGTGGCCTTAGAATCGCTTCTCTGTTTTTTGCAGATGATGTGGTCCTATTGGCTTCATCAGATCGTGATCTACAGCTTTCGCTGGAGCGGTTTGCAGCCGAGTGTGATGCGGCCGGGATGAGGATCAGTTCCTCCAAATCCGAGGCCATGGTCTTGAGCCGGAAAAGGGTAGCATGCCCTCTCCGGGTCGGGGATGAGGTCCTGCCCCAAGTGGAGGAGTTTAAGTATCTCGGGGTCTTGTTCACGAATGAGGGAAAACTGGAGCGTGAGATCGATAGGCGGATAGGTGCAGCATCCGCAGTGAAGCGGGCTCTGTACCGGTCTGTCGTGGTGAAGAGAGAGCTGAGTCGAAAGGCAAAGCTCTCAATTTACCGATCGATCTACGTTCCCACCCTCATCTATGGTCATGAGCTTTGGGTTGTGACCGAAAGAACGAGATCTCGGATACAAGCGGCTGAAATGAGTTTTCTCCGCAGGGTGTCTGGACTCTCCCTTAGAGATAGGGTGAGAAGCTCAGTCATCCGGGAGGGACTCGGAGTAGAGCCGCTGCTTCTCCACATCGAGAGGAGCCAGTTGAGGTGGCTCGGGCATCTGGTTAGGATGCCTCCTGGACGCCTCCCTGGGGAGGTGTTCCGGGCATGTCCCACCGGGAGGAGGCCCAGAGGAAGACCCAGGACACGCTGGAGGGACTATGTTTCTCGGCTGGCCTGGGAACGCCTTGGGATTCCCCCAGAGGAGCTGCTCCATGTGGCTGGGGAGAGGGAAGTCTGGGCCTCCCTACTTAGGCTGCTACCCCCGCGACCCGACCCCGGATAAGCGGACGAAAATGGATGGATGGATGGATGGATTTTGGACTTTTAGGGGTGGAGTTGGCGGATCCAATGAAAGAGTTGCCTGATCCAAGCGGTCAAAATGAGAAAGTTCCCGGATCTTGTTCTGGCAGGATCCAGCTCAAATTAACCACTGCACATGTAGGAGCATTACTTTAGCCATCCCGACTTGGACCCATCATACTAAAGCAGCATAGGGGCATACTATGGCCATGTAGATTCATCTAATAACATTTAGGGTAGCACCCCAATGACTGCTTGCAAATCTATGACACTGATGTAAGCACTTTGTGGCCTTCTTATGCCGGGTTCCCACTGAACGCGTTTCGTGCTGCAAAAAAGCTCCTACCGCACTGTGTTGGCTGCTTGTCAACAGATGTCTGTTCACATCGAACGCGTCTGAAGACGCGTAGTGGGAGCAGCGTCTGGCTCCTTTTCCGTCGGGCTTGTTTTGTTTCTTGTAAACCGGGCAGATAAAAAATCAGCTGTTCATGAGCCTCGTTACTACTTGAGTGGGTTTTCTACGAGCCGAACTGCAGCTCCGAAAGTCTTTGTCGAGATTAAAATGGTTTTTTTTTTATGTTTGGGGTGATCGTACGCTCAAGCGGACAGCGGCAACTGTATAAATGCCAAGTTTCTTACCGGAGGCTGGTTTCTTCATGGAGGCTCATTGGGGTAAGTTTAAAAAGTCCAAAAAGAGTCCTGTCGTTGTTGCGTCATCACATAGCAGAGGCTCTCTCGATTGGTTGCTGCGACGCGGCGAGCAGCCGAAGTAGGTCAAGGTTCATTTGAACGAACTCCGACAGTCGCTGCTCGGACACGACGCGGGCGCGGAAAACAGCTGCCGCTCACTGCCGCATTGCTTGAACTGCTGTGGACGCGCCGCATCATGCTGCGTCATGCCGCGCCGCTCCAAGATGCGCGGCCACATAGACTTTCAATGTAAAGTGGCTGCTTCGGCTGCGCGAAACGCGTTCGGTGGGAACCCGGCATTACACTTTTAATCCACATTACTTTTCCAGTTAGCTTTTTGTCAAGATAGACATCCAGAAACGTAACTGACTCTGATACCGAAATTTCTGTTCCCTCCAATTTTGGAGGTGAGTAACCCTTCCTTGACTTATTATGGGTGAAAAGAACCAATTCTGTCATGTTTAGGTTAACAAAAAATTCCCGCTCCTGGCACCGTCTGGATACTCATTTAGTCCCCTTTGCATTAGGTTACATACCATACCCAGGCAGAAGCCAGAAGACCAAGTGCACTGCTTGCCTTTGTGTATGGAGTCTAGATCTATTCAACTTACTTAATAGGCTGTCAACAACCAAGAGCCAACACAAGGATGAGATTGCTCCTCCCATGTGGACAGAACCGCCTGAAGCTGATGTTTACCATACACTCCGCCCAGAGTTGAAGATGCTGTACTTGTCCAAAGTATGTTGTCTCATCCACACCATCCACAACACAAGTGTTCCTGGAACTGTGAGGAGCAACTGGTCCACTGACCTCAGAGAACGTGGTGGGACATACGGCTGTAGTAAATCAGGGAGATTGGGGGGGTGACTGTTCAGCGATTTGTAAACATACAGGAGTACAGTACATTATTTTTAACTGGATTTGAAGGTGAAATGGTAGCCAGTGCAGGGAGGCCAAAACTGGTGTAATGTGCTCTCATTTGCCTATACTGGTTAAAAATTGGGCTGCTGCATTCTGGACCAGTTGTAGTCATGCAATGGAGGCCTGATTGATACCAAACAGGAGCAAATTACAGTACCGGTAATCAAGCCTAGATGTAATGAATGCATGTATTACTGTCTCCAGGTTATTTTTGTACAGTATGAGCTTCAGCTTAGACAGTTGCCTCTCTGGAAAAAACAGGATTTAACAATCATGTTTGACTGTTGAGTTTCATGGAAGGATCCATTATCACTCCCAGATTTGTGACTTTTTGTTTTTCAGACAGGGCTGGAGCAGAAAGGTCGATGCAGTGGTTTGTGATTGTGTCGTTGGGAGGGAACAACATGGATTCAGACTTCTTTTCATTGAAACTTAAGAAATTTAAAGTCATCCAGTCCCTGATTTCACCCAGGCAGTCAAACAGAGGTTGAATAGAGCATGTACCATTGTGTCTTAGGGGGAAGTCAATTTGACAGTCATTGGCGTAGAAGTGAAAAGGTATGTTGTGTTTCCGGAAAATAGCACCAAGTGGCAGCAGGTATAAAGAGAATAGGAGGGGACTCAGGATGGGCCCCGGCGGAACCCCCCATTTAAGTGCTGCCGCTGCAGAACTAAAATCTTTGATGGAAACACAAAAGTATCTGTCAGTGAGGTAGGATCTGAACCAATTGAGGGCTGACCCTGTGATGCCCACCCACTGCTCCAAAGTCAAAGTCAACTTTATTGTCAGAACTGCAATATGTACAGGACATACACAGGATTGAAATTGCGTTTCTCTCAGTCCCTCGGTGCAACAGTAACCATTTAAACACTAAAACACTAAAACATTTAATAAACATAAGCATAAAATAGTAAAAGTGTAACACTGTCCTGAGTTTTTGCATAGTAGTATAAAAGTATGAAAATTTACACCAAC
>JBBPBX010003237.1:11338-39568 GCA_038048925.1 Garcialebias charrua | reverse complement strand
TACTTTTTCCAGCTATTTAACAGTTAAAAATGGTGTACCACAAGGCTCAGTTTTAGGACCAACCCTCTTTACAATCTACATAGCTAATGTAGGTCAGAGCATCCCTGATGCATCCTTACATTTCTATGCTGATGATACAGTTGTTTATTGCCGAGCTAAAACAGTAGCTAAGGCTTTCCAGTTACTGCAATCCGCTTTTGACACCATCCAGTCAGATTTGTTCCGTCTCAAACTTGTCCTAAATGCTGATAAAACAAAAGGGATGTTTTTTTCAAGTAGGAAGTCGGTCCCAGCAGATCTTCCTCTGATTTTATCATCAAATGGTGTCCCTATTGAGTTTGTTGACTCATATAAATATTTGGGTATCCTGGTCGATTCACATCTCTCTTTTAAACTCCACGTGGAAAACCTAGTGAAGAAACTGAAAGTTAAACTGGGTTTCTTTTTCAGAAATAAATCATGTCTAACACTGAATGCTAGGATACGCCTTGTATCTGTGACTTTCCTTCCCTCCATTGATTACGGTGACATTCTCTACATGAATGCTCCTACAAGCACCCTGCGGATGTTGGATGTTGTCTATCATGGTGCACTAAGATTCATAACTGGCTGTGATTATCGTACCCACCACTGCACCCTGTATTCACTGGTTAACTGGACATCATTAACCTCACGCAGACTCTTCCACTGGTACATCTTCATCTTTAAATCACTTCTTGGTCTGCTGCCCTCATACATCTCCTCCTACATGTCTTTGCGTGAGTGCAGCTACAGTGTGCGCTCTCAGGACATGATTACCTGCAGTGTTCCGTCAGTGAGGACTGAACTTGGAAAAAGGGCCTTCTCCTACTCTGCTCCTGCTTCCTGGAATATCTTACAAAAAGATCTGAAGCTCTCGGCCCTGACCTCTCTAAATGATTTTCAGAATCTGTTGGAATCCTGGCAAAAACCAATGCTGATTTGTTCCTGTTTTTGATTTTGTACATCTACCTTATAATGTTTGCTAGTTTTTGCTACTTTTTCTTTTTCTTTTGTCTATTGTTTAATGTACTTGTACCATTGCTGTTCATCATTCTTTAGTTTGTAGCAGGTCGCTTTCGTAAATGAGCCCTCGAAGCTCAATAAGATTTACCTGACTAAATAAAGGTTGAATGAAAAACATAAATTCATTGCAACTCTGACAGCCCTGTTTGGGGTCCCCAAGACCAATTATATACACACACATATATACACACATATTATTGTTTAAAAAAACAAAATCAAAAAATTTAGAATGAAATTGTGTGTAATAGAGCTGGTGAAGATTCTCAATCATCCAGGACATGATAAATCAAAAAGGCGTTCAATACAAGATCAACTGGACTTTATTTGTTGCAGAAAACGTTTCGACTCCTATCCAGGAGGCTTTTTCAATTCCATGAACAAACTGTGAGAAGTTTGGAGTTATAACAGAACCACGCACCATCATACGTAAATTGCAAGCTGAGGTAACACATACATGTAAATTGACAGATCACACCTTAACAGTAGGGGGTTCCCTTGAGGTCTCTGACAGAAGACACAACACTGTATGTAAATTGACAAAAAACACTTCCCAACCAACAAACAGAGGCTTCTCAAAGAAATTTGTTAAGGCTGGGTTATACTCCGCAAGACGCCCTGTCTTACGTCTTTAACCCCCCGTTGAGTGAGCAAACATTGCGCAACTTTTGGCCGCACTCCCGCTGCGATCCCCCGGTGACAGCCCGTCTTGTACGTGGCCCCCAAGCAGAACTGCAAGACGCCGACTATGCGGCTCGCAGCGTGTGATTGGTTCAAAGTTTGTGGGCATTTTTTGTTTTTGCTTTGACAGACATGGATAGTTTTGAAGAGAAACTTGTATGTGTGCGCGCGCACGCAAACCGTGCGTCTCAGCACTTTGCGCATTGCACCCACACACACACACAGACACACACACACACCAATACATATATATTTATATATATATATTTACGCACACGCGCGCGCACACAAAAGCATGCGCGCGCCTGCATGCAGCCTTTAAAATAAAGCAAACTCCACTGTGAGCAACAAGCCCTGGTGGTCTAGTGGTAATGCGTTGCGCTGCCACTCCAAAGACGTGAGTTCAAATCTCACTTGGTTGACTTTTTTTTTATTTTTATTATATAATACGGTTATACTCCCGCACTTAATTTACTGTATAGATATTTGGGGTACAGCGTGCAAAACTGTACCTAAAGCCATCCATCCATCTTCTTCCGCTTATCCGGGGTCGGGTCGCGGGGGTAGCAGCCTAAGTAGGGAGGCCCAGACTTCCCTCTCCCCAGCCACTTGGAGCAGCTCCTCTGGGGGAATCCCAAGGCGTTCCCAGGCCAGCCGAGAAACATAGTCCCTCCAGCGTGTCCTGGGTCTTCCTCTGGGTCTCCTCCCGGTGGGACATGCCCGGAACACCTCACCAGGGAGGCGTCCAGGAGGCATCCTAACCAGATGCCCGAGCCACCTCAACTGGCTCCTCTCGATGTGGAGAAGCAGCGGCTCTACTCCGAGTCCCTCCCGGATGACTGAGCTTCTCACCCTATCTCTAAGGGAGAGTCCAGACACCCTGCGGAGAAAACTCATTTCAGCCGCTTGTATCCGAGATCTCGTTCTTTCGGTCACAACCCAAAGCTCATGACCATAGATGAGGGTAGGAACGTAGATCGATCGGTAAATTGAGAGCTTTGCCTTTTGACTCAGCTCTCTCTTCACCACGACAGACCGGTACAGCGCCCGCTTCACTGCGGATGCTGCACCTATCCGCCTATCGATCTCACGCTCCAGTTTTCCCTCATTCGTGAACAAGACCCAGAGATACTTAAACTAAAGCCTATTTTTATTTTACAGAAGAGAGCCATAAGAATTATTACAAGAAAACATTACTGCCATCCATCAAATGTTTTGTTTTACAAATTGAAATTGCTAAAGTTTTTTTTTTTTTATGATTTGGTTGACTATAATATTCTTTTATTATTGTTCAAAGCTCAGAATTTATGGTTTTGTGTGAGAAATCATTTAATATCTTATATATGTTTATATATGTGATTGCTATTTGAATTTATTGTTAATTTTGTTTGAAGAAGGAGCAGAAATAATGATTTTTTTTTCTTCTTCTGCCTCCTTTCATTTCATGTATTGTTTTGTTTTATAATGTGGTTTTGTAAATAATTTTCTTGTGTTTTTACAATTTGAAATGAATAAATTCAATAAAAATTAAAAAAAAAAAAGTTGAACCAGGTGGGAATTGAACCCGAGTCTTTTGAGTGGAAAGTGGACGCGTTCCCCGTGGGATCACCGAGGCATTTACGTCTTTTGAGGTCCAATTTCTTTTAAACAAACCACCCCTCATGAAATACTGGCTAGACCCCCGATGAGAGGAACTCGCCGAGGAATGCAGTGGGAGGGAAGAGGGAGGGACTTATTATAATTTATCCCCCACGTCTTGCCAAGTATAAACACTCAATGCGGTCGGTGACACACACGCAATTGCATCATCGCTGGGTTCACTCAACAGGGGGTAAAAGACATGAGACAAGAGTATAAACCTAGCTTGAGTCTAATTTACAGACAAGACACCTCTGTTACACCGGATGGGAACAGAGGTGTCTTGTCTGTAAATTATGGTAAATGGTAAATGGAACTTATTTATATAGCGCTTTCCAGCCCCCTTTGAGGAGCCCCAAAGCGCTTTACAATACCAGCCATCCACCCATTCATTCAGACATTCATACACCGGTAGTGGTAGCCTGCCTTGCAAGGTGCCATCCAGACCTACCGGGAGCAACTCGGGGTTAAATGTCTTGCCCAGGGACACAACGACACATGGTGGGCGGACGCGGGATTCGAACCTCCAATCTTCCGATCAGGGGCCGACTGCCATTACCACTGTGCCACGGCCGCCCCAGACTAACAAAATAGACTAACAAATTTCTTTGAGAAGCCTCTGTTTGTTGGTTGGGAAGTGTTTTTTGTCAATTTACATACAGTGTTGTGTCTTCTGTCAGAGACCTCAAGGGAACCCCCTACTGTTAAGGTGTGATCTGTCAATTTACATGTATGTGTTACCTCAGCTTGCAATTTACATATGATGGTGCGTGGTTCTGTTATAACTCCAAACTTCTCACAGTTTGTTCATGGAATTGAAAAAGCCTCCTGGATAGGAGTCGAAACGTTTTCTGCAACAAATAAAGTCCAGTTGATCTTGTATTGAACGCCTTTTTGATGTGTAATAGAGCCAACAATGTTCAGTCAGGTTATCTGGACAGTTCCTTTTTTATTTTATTTTTGAGAGACAAACAAAAGGAACTGTCCAGGTGACCTGACTGAACATTGTTGGATTACTTTACCTGGATTATTGAGCATGAACTTTGATGTGTGTATTAGAATTAAAAAGCAGAGGGTTTAGTGTTCTCCAGGAAATTAACTAGTTTACAGCAGCAAGTTGATTTATTTGTTGTGTCTCTGAAATAACAATACAAAAAACTATTAACTTATTACTATAGGCAAGACAAATCGTGATAACTAAGTTGACAAAGGACTATATTAAATAAAACAATATAAAGTATAATATACATATTATATAAAATAAACAAACATCTCACATGAAGCAAACGGAGAGCATGACTTGGCTTATTAGCTTTAACAGCACACTACATGCAACTTAACTTCTGCATGACTAAAATATACATTAACATGATATTAACCTCCAGACTAAATGATATAACATCATCAGGCTCACCTTCTGTCATCTACACACAACAGGAAACCAGGAAACCAACAAGAGATGCTCAAAAAACAAAAACATATCCATGTTGGAGAGAAAAAGACTTTACTGCAGGCAGCAGTGAACTTTACACAGAACAGTGCATCAGAACAGCCGCGGTGCATTCAATAACGTAGGATTCATGAAATTCAGAAAGAAAACGAGCTACAGGCAAAGATAACTTAGCTCAGTAAGCAAACTAACCACATATAAACAATGTGGGCTTTCTAACAAGAATCATAAAAATCATTACAAATTATTATTATTTTTAAATAAAATAAAATTTTGCTCAGGGGGCCCCCTAGTGGCCTGGGGGCCCTAAGCAGCTGCTTATGATGCTTATGCTTTGGGCCGGCTCTGCCACCACCCAGGGGGCGCACCTCTATGCTGTGCAGCCTCAGTGCAAACCAGTGGATGCACATCTACAATTCATTAACATGCTGGAAGTTTCTTCCTTTTTAAAGAAAGTTTTTCTTTCCACTGTTGCCTTTATGCTTGCTCAGGATGGGAGACTGCAACGAAGTGAAGATTCAACGAGTCTGTTGGCTTCCTTAGATACAGAACTTTACTAATTGGATTTTGTAAATCCAAATCACTGTGGGGAAAAAAATCACTGCCACTTGGTTGTTATGTGCTGCTGATTATCCATGCTGCTGATCTCAGGCTGCTGATTTATTTCATGTTGCTGTGTTCACTCATCCTCATCTGCTCACACAGACTCATGTTCGTGCTGCTGTTGTTTGACATTGTTTTGTACTAGTAGTGCTTAGTGTATTTGTAGTTAAATGTATTTCTTAGTTTAGTGAATGTAGTATATTCTTAGTCTCAGATCTTACTTCTGTTTTTGTTTACCATTTGTATCTTTGTTGGATGTAACTGGGACCCTGTATACATGTTTTGTTCCACCTCATGTACCACGTGATGTGAATGACAATAAAATAAAACTTGAATCCTTGAATCCTTCTATGTATGTGGCTGTTTCTGTAAAGTGACCTGTGACAGCTTTGTTGTGTTTTGGTGCTGTATAAATAAACTGAATTGAATTTAAATGAACTTTTCATTAATCTAATTCAAGATGGTCACCACAACGAACTGACCATCAGAATCACCAAAGTTGTTATACTTTTGTCAAATTTTCTAACATGTACTTCCATTTTGTTGTGTTGGTAGCTGAGGCTGATCCCTAACACAAATTGTACTAACAGATGGCAAAAGGCCTTTGCTTTAACTTAGCCATTAACTATTTGATGTCAACTCTGTCTGTCAGCAAAATATTATGCTGGATGTATTTTTAATGAAACCTTGTGTCATGATTGATGCACATCTATAGCTGATTATTTTTGGACTCAACGCAGTTTAGAACAGCTGCTGCGCTTGCCTGGTTAAACCTAGACCCTTGTCCTTCACTTCGCTTCGTACTAGGGTCTGGACTTTCTCCATAGAGAACCGATTCTTGCTGGAGGCGTGGCCTCTGCTGAGGAACAAAACCATTGGATCTTAGAAAAATTTTGAACAGGGAAAAGCATTCTGCTCCCTCCCCCTCAGAGCCATATATGGCTGCTCCCCCGTGGTCTGTTGAACTTGACATCTGCTCCGCCTCCTGCTGCATTTTCTCTCGCTGCAGCCTGCCGCTGCATATTCTGTGTTTATATGTTAATAAAACGTTCTAAAAAAAATAAAATAAAACCATGGATCGCTGGTCCAGCACACCAGAAGACCAGAAAATCTGCAGGGACTCGGGCAGCAACGTAAAACCCGATTTTAATTCTCTCGTGACAACCTGAGGCATTTCCTCATAGCGGAGGGAGAGGAGGAGGAGGAGGGAGCGATCACTTGACTTTTGGCCAAAAAAACAAAAGAAAACTCCAGATAAGGGATTAAGAAGGGGAATTTAATACATTTGTGTCACATATAAAACAGTCCTGCATCGCTTTGCATCGCTTTGAATGAGAACATGCGAATGCTCGCTGGCTGCGCGCTGGGACAGGTGGGGGCGTGGGTTAGGGGCCAAAAACTCCGCCCCTTCTGTTCTCTGATTGGTCCGGTCAAAAATCTACCGGAGAAATCGTTGTCTATGGGAGAAGTCCCAGACTGAGCAGTGAAGGGAAATGAGAATTGAGCGGAGCTGTGCAGGAAGGCGAGGGCTAGGCTACTGCTGCGCTGACAGCCACAGATAAGGGCTATCGTCTGTCACTTTACAGATATTGAGCTAAATCTGATGTAAGCTAAGAGTTGTTCATAAAACATGCTGAGCATGACCTCTTGCTGCCTCACATAAAAATTCACCTATTGTTATTTTCAAGATTTGACCAAAACAGCTAGAACTCCATCTTTTCTCAACATAAGATGATCTTCGTCTAAAACCCTGGCATGAAAGGTGGCGAGTGTTCCTTCAAGGAATGCAAGGCCTTTAATTTAGTGATTCCCTTTTTTATGTTTTCATTTCAAAAAGGTTGCACAATAAATTGTAAAATTCTCATAATTCTAATACCCGTGAGTGCAAAGGACTGCCTGGACTGCAAATCAATCATAGGCCGTTAAATCTGGAGTGCCATGCATTCATGTTGTGTATGCTAATGTTTTCTGAATCCAACAAACTCTTGATTATCTTGATGATTACACCTGGTTTGATGATAGTAAGGTGAGAAGAGAAAGTGAAGATGGAGGAAAATGTGGGTTCATTGTAACTGACATTTTTACAATATAAAAATAATATTGCACGTCACATTTTTTTTCCAATTTTCATGCAGTCCTACGTTATTTGTGTGCATGATTTCTTCTTCTCTAACTTCTTTTCTCTGCTTGTTGTCCCTGCACATCAGCCCAAATTTGAGTCCATTCTGTCCGAGGTTGATATTGTCATCAACGAGCTGCACTACGCCCTCTCCAACATGACGTACTGGATGCAGCCAGAGCCCGTAGCCAAGAATCTGGTATGTTCTGCAAGAATTTGTCCAGACTCTGTCTTACACCTGCTCTGATGGAAACCGTTCAGAACAAGTCAAGTTGCATTTTCTGTGAAAAGCAGTGTGTGTGTGTGTGTGTGTTGGATTGATTTGCTAAAATCAGCTGAATACCCTAAAACTAGGTTTAAATATTTAAAACGTCAGCTAAGGCGGCTGTGACTGAGTGGTTAAAGCAGTTGTCCTCCAATGCAAGAGTTGGGGGTTCGAATCCACCAGCAGTCACATGCCGAAGGGTCCCTGGGCAAGACACTGAACCCTTCGTTGCCTCTTTAGAATGATTTGTTCAATTAGCTTAGTAGATCTAGTAGAGTGCTGCATGAATGGGTCAATGAGGCACAGATTGTGTTGTAAAAAGCTTTGAGTGTCTCGATAAGATCGAAAGGTGATGTATAAGTATAGTCCATTTACCATTTAAAATAAGGAGAACCGTAATTAGAAGTTAAAAGTAGCAAAATGCTAGCTAAAATTTAAATTGATCAAAAAGTTTACCAAAGTGGCAAACGATTAGCTAAAAGCCTAATGTAGCAGTGTTAGCTCAAAGCAGGAAATCAATAGCTTAAAGTAGCAAAAGGAGTCTCTAAAAGTTGGTTTGAATGTTTTTGTAGAGTCCTGGGACTTCTGTTGTGAATTGGCACTATATAAATAAAGTATATAAATAAGTATAATATAATAGTAAAATATAATAAAGTATATAAATAAAAGGTAAAGTTGCAAACAGCTCACTAAAAATAGTAAAATGTTAGCTAAAAGCAGCAGAACAGTAGCTAAAAGCTAACACAAGCATAAAAAGGCAAAAATGGAGCAATTATGCTGCAACATATTTTAAAGAGAACAATGTTGGGAAGGATTTGATCTTGTTGTATACCTATGGGAAAATATTTAAAAGTATCTTTTGTTTTAGAAAGTGTAAAAGTTACAAAGCTTTGGATTAAAATGGTAGAAGTGTAAAAAACAATGCTTGTTTGTTTGAAACGTTCATATATTTGATATATTTTTGTTGACCTGCAGGCCACAAGACTGGATGACTGTTTTGTCCGGAGGGAACCTCTCGGAGTGGTTCTGATCATTGGAACGTGGAACTACCCGCTGCAGCTGATTATTCTGCCCATGATAGGAGCCATCGCTGCAGGTGTCCACACTCTTCTTGTTCTTATTAATCCAGATGGCACGCTGAACGCAGTGTTTCCAACTTTCTGCTTTACGTTTACGAAGGTCGCAGCTTTCTCAATGACTGTTTGAGCAGGAGGCTGGAGTCATTTCCAACATCAACACATACATGTTCTGTGCAGTGGAAATGTTGGTGAACGCACACTGTTTAAACTCTGAGGAACATGTCTTACCTTATGAAAAGAGTTACTTATGAAGTCATCAGCAGCAGATGCTCAAGAATCTAATTAATAATTATTTCACAGTAAATGTATCTTTATTCTTTATCTTGCAGCTGAATGCACGCATCTCAAAACCCACTTTGTTTTCTGTAACTACAGACAAGATCATGAAATCTGATCAACATCAAAATCACCATATTGTGAACATTTGAATAAGACCGTTGTAACCTTTAACTTTATGACTATTTATGTTCCTCAGGGGAAAACCAACATGTTTAACTGCTTAAAATACTAGTTTTGTCACAAAAAACTAATCAGTCTTTTAGAGCTGTCTCAGCTGGAAATGAAAATATTTATCCATCCATCCATCCATCCATTTTCTTCTGCTTGTATGAGGTCAGGTCACGGGGGTAGCAGCCAAAGTAGAAATAAAACAAAAAATATCAAATTTAAGTTATTTTTATTTTTCATTTGAACTTTTTAAGTGTTTTTGTTTAAACTACACTACACTTGTTTAAAAAAGACAAAATATAAATTTCACTGTAATGAACAAGGGTATTTTCCTCCATGAGTTTGCCCTCTGGGTCAACATCCTCCTCTGTTCTCCAGAGCTCAGATCTGATGCTTGGTTCTGTTGGCCCAGTCAGAGGGTTCTGGACCCCCTTCTCTGCACAGAGTCAGTTGGGCCTCAGTCCACTCTTCTGGTCTTCCTCTTCTCAAACAAATTATTATCACCCTCTTCATCAACAAAGTCCTCTCTGTCTGACTCACTGTTTTTCTCCTTCATGATCCTCTCCTCTGTCTGAGAGGTTCTGACTCGGTGGTTCTGTCCTCTTCTGGGTCTGAAGCTCCTCACGTTCAAAAATCCTCTCATTGGGCCTCATGCACGAACCGTTCGTACGCACAGATTTGTTCTTAAACTGTGCGTACGAGTGATTTAGGATCATTTGTGGCATTCAACAATGTTTTCGTATCCTACGATTTTTTTCAGATACGAACAAAATTTACGAGTGGTCCGGACCTGTCGTATATTTTAGGAGCGTCAGTCTGCTGTCATCCAGACGGAATTTCTCCACTAATAACTTCATATTTCGTTATTTAGAAAATATTTAGAGTTTAAAAAAGTCACGCACCACAATTGTTCTTGACAATAGGTTCTGTTTGAAGTCGAATTATAATTTTAAATGTAATAATGACTAACGGATTAAAGTATTTAAATTAAAATCAATTTGTTATCAATGCCGTTTTCTAACACTACAATATCAATATGAAGATCTCAAACTGAAACCAACTTAAATTATGAATTACTTTAAGTTTAATTTGTCTCGGTAACGCAGACTTCGGTAACGCAGACTTTAGGTTGACCTCCTCCTGTTGCTATCATAGAAGTCAGATAGCTCAGTCGGTAAAGCGTTGCGTCGCAGTTCTGAACCTTATGGGTTCGAGTCCCACATGGGACAACGTTTTTTTTTCTCCTTTTTCCAGATTTAAAAAACACAAGAAAACTATTTACAATACAACAAGAAATGAAGCATAAAGTCTTTTTAATCTGGAATGAATAAATAATCTAAAGAAAGAAGGGAAAAAAAAATTAGTCATACCTCGTGGGACTCGAACCCACGAGTTCTTGATAAGCGGTGCGATGCTTTACCCATTTTGCCACCAGGTCGCGTGTATATTTTTAGGTCCACATTTCTTATAAACATACATTCTTTGGCTTTAGTTGGTCATTTACTCCCATGAGTGACGCTGCTAATAAGGACAGATTTTCTTTTCTCGATCAAGGAGAGCAGAACTTCAAACTCCGCACCGGTAGAGTTCTTCTTTTTTACTTTTCGCTGTCATTTTATGAACGAACACGTTTTGCCTCTGAGGCAGGAAACGTAGCCTTATATGGTGTTTTGAGGGGTGGGGATTATGTAAATAACCTCTCCGCGTGCACGCGCAGGTTGATAGAACAGGTGGGATTCATCATATTTGCGCAGCCATTTACACACTTTTCCTGAGGATAGAAGAGTTTGTTGAATCTGACGTGGCATGTTCGTACGAACGCTTCGTACGAACGCTTCGTACGAACAAAAGTAGGAGAAATTTAGGATAAAAATACGAACATTTTCGTGAATGAGGGCCATTGTTTTGACTCAAACACACTAAAACTGACTAAACTGATCACTAAACTGCACCCCAACTATAAAACACAAACACGCTAAATGTCACAAATCTCTCAGACCTCGTGACTCACTCCTGCTCTTGCTGTCACTTTATCACGTTGAACTCCGTTCAACTTCCACGTCTTTTTCTTCTTTTTCCTGTAGATTTTTTAAGCTCTTCACAAATAACTTGGAGCCTCTGTCAGAAAGGATGGAGGTTGTTTATCTGTTTGGTGGGGGTGGGAGGTGAAAGCGGAGGGGGATGGGGGGTTTTGCACGTCTTTACCCCAGCCCCTCACTCTTAACGCATTTCAGATATGATGATGATTTTCAGAAAAACATATGGTGTGGATTATTTATCATAACTCTGGTTATACTTGGTCTATCAACACGATTTAAAAACTGGTGTGTAGCTTAAAGTGGTCCTCAACCCACTGTGAAACGGTAACTCCGCCCCCAGACCAGATTCAAACTCCTCATGAAAATGGGAGTGTCGAGAGACATGGAGGGGATGAGGTGGGTGGTTGAGCTGCGTTCACGTCCCCTCTAGCAACAAACTAAAACAAACTAAAACTCCAGCAAACAACTTACAGCAAGCAAAGACAAAGAATAAATATGTAGACGTATTTATCTATTCCAACCCGATCTATCCAAAACAAAAGGCCTAAAAAAAAAAAAAATACCACAAGGTATTCCGTGACTGGGATTCGAACCTGGGTCTGTTGGACCCCAAACCCGCACCTACACCATTGCCCTATCGTTGTCACGTTACGGTGTGGGAGAGAACCCAGTGGGTGCAGACAGGTAGTCACTCAGAGACAGGAGTAGAAAAAGTCCAAACGTTTATTCATTCACAAAATAAAAGCACTGACGTGGCAGTGAAAACAACTCAAGAACTGTATCAAAAACTGAAACTAGAACTAGAACTGTGGCTGACTCAATACTTCAGGAACTGTGGCTTAATACTACAAACTAGGAAACTGCAGCTCAAACAGTGGCAGGAATACTAAAACTCAAACATGTGACTTATACTGAAACTCAAACATGAAGAGGCGTACTCACTGAACAAGGAGCTGGACACGACACACCAGGGGAAAACGAACTAATGACCCGACAAAAAACTGATTGCAGACAGAGTATATACAGTATACACACAGACAAGACAGGAAGTAACGACACACACCTGGGAGCAATTAACAGAACAAGGCTAACTCTGAAACGTGGAAGGTAAACCAGGGTGACAAACTCTAGGTTGAACTAATAATGGACTAAATTAGAAGGGAACCTAAACACATGACTACACCAGAAGGGGACCTACAATACACATGAAGACTAAACGAGAATAAACATGAAGACTAAACATGAAGACTGACTGAACTAGACAAGGACCTAAAATAAACATGAGATATGCAGACTGAACTAGATATGTAGACTGAACTAGACGGGGAACTAGACAGGGACCTAAATGCAGGCTGAACTAGATGGGAAACTAAAATAGAACAAACACGAAGACTACACTAGAAGGGGACCTAAAATAAACATGAAGACTAAACAATAATAAACACGAAGACAAGACCAACAGGAAGGAGCCATCCTTACAATTGTGGCATTCATGAATTATTTGTCCATCGCAATATAAGAAAACAAATACACCCAAATAGTTTCGATGTAGTGAAAAGTATTCCTAAAATAAATAAGTTAAAATATACAAATAACTAGTGCCATTCTGAAAACTATAATATGCTTCTTTGCAGTACTTTTCCGGAGTGCAATGTACCACTTCCATATAACTGCAGCGAGGACCTTCTCATCTCTGCAGGGGATTGGCTCTGCTTGAACCACTTTTGTGACGTCAGAGTGTACAAGACACGTCAGAGTGAACAGTCCTTGACCAATAAGAAAATTAAAGTGCAATTCCTCTGTTCAACCCATAGGGTTACCGTAAACACGTTTTTAGACCAAATATTGCCGATTTAAACTAATACGCACAAATATGTGAAGATTAACACAGACATAGTGCTACACAACATTTTAGACACATTCTAGGGAGTTTATCAGCTAAAAAAAGTTAATTTGGAGTTTAGTTCCTCTTTAAAGTCGGTACGTTTGAGACTAATTAAAATAGAGTCTCTGAGAGGCTGTGTCTTTCCCACTAGAGCGACTGAAATTGGTCATGTGACTATAACGTGCCGGCATGTCGATTGGCTCCAAAGGCAAAAAATTAAAAATTGTCAGAGTAGGTGTCAACATTGCCTGTTATTGAGAAGGAAGAGTTTGGATGGACTTAAAGGCCTTTGAGCTCATTGAGACATAAAACGGTTCCTAAGCTCAAGAAATCTCCAAGTTCTTTTGATATATCACAGACTACTTGATCAACAGTTGACATGATGTGAACATTAAGATTGTTCTGCCCACATGAAAGCGTAACACAAGGTGAGCTAATCTCAGACAAACAAATCAACTACAGCATATAGCTGTAGCTGTAGTGGTGGAGGCATTGAAGCTCACGGTGTTACCTGAGGCATTTAGTGAGGCATTTTTTCCTTATCAACCAAACATTAAGGCAAAGAAGTTGGGGAATTTTTTTTCAAAGATATTAATAAATTTAAATAGTTCCTGCAGTAGAGGTTTTCATGCTGCAGAGAGACACAGGACAATAAGTTACAATGAACTTCAGTATGTACTAAGGGTGTAAATTTACACTACACAACCTAATTATGACAGAAAATGAAGGATTTACTTGCAGTTACCTTCGTACAGATGAACATGTGGTACTTCCCGTATATCACTATTGTATTTTGCTGACCATGAGGTAGACTGCTGGCCTTTATCTATCTTTTACAATTTTACAGACTTTGTTTAGGTTTCAGAAATTGAATAAATTGTATTCTACCCTTTAAACACGCAGGGTAACGCTGTCTGAACTGCATGTTCCCCACTGACAATTATCTTCTTTTTTTTTCTGATGATTTTCACAAAATCCCTATTATCGCAGACAAATTGTGATCATCGATTGGTCAGTTGCTGACAATCCTCCTATGATTGACACATGGCATCATATCATTTACAGCTTGACTGACAGAAAATACAATCTTACTGTTAGCTGTTGGGTGAAAAACTTGTCACAATGATCAACTGAAGGATCTCGTGTCTCTCAAGCCTTCATTTTGTCGCTGCTGAAATCCTAATTCATATTAGTGTAATCATATTTTGTTGGTACTGGTACATTCAGCTTGAATAGAATTTAAAAATGTATATTTGTGGTTTGCTGGTGAAGATTCTCAGTCGTCCAGGACATGATAAAATCAAAAAAGGCGTCCCTGTATAACCAAAGAGAGAGCTGTGTCCACATCATCTGTGCATAGCCGAGCTGTTTCTCGGTGCAGGCTGGACTCCACAAGGGCTGTCCTTCAGCTCTGACCTGGTCTTTGTGATCATAGACAGGATTCCAAGGCACAGTTTGTGGACATGAGTGTGTCCAGTGTAGGAACCTCATGGTCTCATCTCTGCCCTTTGCTGATGATGTTGTTGTGTTGTCTTCATACCTTGACGTGCTGGAGTAGATTCTCAATCATCCAGGAAATGGCAAATTCAAAAAGTAAAAACAAACATTGGGATTTCTACTTTCTAAAGCCTAAATTAGAGCATTAAGCCCAATACTGTACTCAGTCATTTTCACTCTACGGTAATTTACACCTTTATGAATGTGACCAAAGTGTTTATCATGTGAACCAGGCAAACATAGACCCTCACAACTTTCCGATGGGAGGAGAGTAATCTGCATGTGAGTTTAGCAGCATAAACAAAGCATCTCATATAGTTTAAAATTTGAAACTCCACACTGTCCAGTTTTGAATTGAGAAAGTTACCAAGATGAGAATCAAAACATCTTCATTTACAAAACAAGTCCACTTGGTTTGATTTTAAAAACTTTTTTGATTATTTCAACTTGCACTGGGGCAGTTTGCAACCAAATGTGGCTGCGATGAGGCCATGGTTCTTAAACAGAAAATATTGGGATGCTTCCTTCAGGTCAGTGGTGAGTCTCTGCCTCAAAGTACCGGTAGATGAATTTGAACATCTGGGAGTCTTGTTGGCAGAGTGAGCGAGAGATGGGACCTCATGCACTGCAAGAGGGATGTAGCTCTGGTCTGATGAAGGAGGAGGATCTCAGCTTCTTCTTCAAGGCAAAACTCTTAACTTACCAGTCTAAGTTTTGACCCTGACCTATGGTCATGTGATATGGCTCAGAATTGTTTGACCCTGAATGAAAACAAGACAGATAAAATATTTGGAAATTGTACCCCATCAGTGAGTTAACTGATGTCATTGGTACTCTTGGTCCTCGTTGTTCCACTGGTAGCAATCTCAACTTTTTAAAGACTGTTCATTTAAATTAAAAAGCAATTGTCCACGGTTCTTAACTTTTGAAGTTTGAAGAGCTTTTTGTTTAAATGTGCTACGTAAATAAAATTGACACTGGCGAGTGTTGCCAGGGAAAGGGATTGGGTCAGATTTCCCTCTTGAACCTGTTACCTTTGCGACTTGATAAGTGACAGAAGATGGATGGATAGCTGATGTGTTTTTGTGTCTAGTGATGGGAATTATGGGTAATTTGGGATTCCAGCTCATGAAATCCACGAAAACAGGATTATAAATAATTAGAATATTGTGAAGACATCAGCCCAAAATTTGCAGGACATGAATGTTTTAAACTGAGTGTGACACACTAATCATCTACTAAACTCAAAGCACCTGCACAGGTTTCCCCAGGTGTCATTAAATTGCTTCTGTTTGGTTCAATTGGTTCAATATGGGGAAGACTGCAGACATAACAACTGGCCAGAAGACCATCATTGATACCCTCCATAGGATGGGTAAGCCACAAAAGTTCATAGCTAAGGAGGCTGGCTGTTCACAGAGTGCTATGTCCAAGCATATCAATGGAAAGAGTAGTGGAAGGGCAAAATGTGGCAGGAGAAGATGCACCAGCAAAAGAGATGACTATGGGCTTCAGTAGATTATCAAACAGAGAAGATTCAGACGCATCCTGGAGATGGACTACAACTGTTGGGTTCCTCGGGTGAAGCCACTTCTGAACCTGAGCCAAAGTATCTGTTTCCAATGAAAGTAAAGTGTTCCTTTCATTTGGAAATCAAGGTCCAAGGGTTTTGAGGAAGAAGGGTGAGGAACAGAGCCCATACTGCTTGAGTTCCAGTGTGAAATATCCAAAGTCAGTCATGATTTGGGGTGCAATGTCTGGTGCAGGTGTTGGTAAACTCTGCTTTCTTAAATCCAAGGTCACCACAACAGTATACCAGAATGTTTTAGAGGACTTCATGATTCCTTCTGCTGAGGATCTGTATGGAGATGCAGATTTCATCTTCCAGCAGGACCTGGCCCCTGTCCATGCCGCCAGAAGAACCAAAACCTGGTTTGATGCCCATGCTATCACAGTGCTTGACTGGCCAGCCAACTTGCCAGACCTAAACCCCATTGAAAATCTATGTGGTATTGTCAAGAGGAAAATGAGGGGCACCAGACCCAACAACAAAGAAGAGCTGACAGCATCAAGGAAATCTGGGCTTCCATAACTCCCAGACAAAGCCACAGGCTGATTGCCTCAATGCCACGTCACGTTGAGGCAGTGATTAAGACAAAAGGATTCACAACCAAGTATTGAAGATTGACACATCGTTTTGAAAGTACAATATTTTGATTGATTTGTTGTGATCATAATTTTTTTTCCTTTTTTCTGCAAAAACTGAGAAGTAGTGTGGGCTGATGTCTTCACAGTATTCTAATTTTTTGAATTTCTGTTTTCGTGGGTTTCATGAGCTGGAAGCCAAGTTATACCATACTATACCATACATTTTATTTATAGAGCACTTAAAACAGCGACAAGGCCAACCAAAGTGCTGTACAAACAAACAAAACAACAGGCAACATACAAAATGAAGTAAAAAACAATACAGTATAATAATAATAATAATAATGAATTCAATTTATAACGCACTTTTCATTAGTGAAAATCTCAAAGTGCTACACATATTGAATGCTACACACATTCATACACCGGTAGCGGCAGACTACCATGCAAGGTGCTTTCCAGTCCTACCGGGAGCAACTCGGGGTTAAGTGTCTTGCCCAAGGACACAACAACACATGGTGTGGGGAACTGGGATTTGAACCGCCAACCTTCCGATTGGAGGACGACTGCCATTACCACTACGCCACGGCCGCCCCGTATAGACACAAAATCATTGCAGATAATAAATATAACTACCAAACACAGATCATCTGGTGTTGAAAGCAACGGAATAGTAGTGAGTCTTTAAACGGGATTTGAAAACCGAGAGGGAGGGGGCCTGTCTGACAAGCAGAGTTATGTAAAAATAAACATAAATACTTGAAATTGTTTAAATTGTGAGCCCTGAATCTGTCATCTATTAAAGATTAACTTTTTGAATGGAATTATGGAAGTTAAACAAATTTTCCATGATACTGTATTCAAATTTTTGGAAAGGGTCTGTATATCGTTTTAATTTAAGTCCCTTGTAAACGTATCCTAACTTGTTCTCTGACTCATGGTTGTTTGTTTGGTTTAGGAAATTGTATCATCGTCAAACCCTCTGAGGTCAGCTCTGCCACAAACTGTCTAATATCAGAGCTCATCCCCAAGTATCTGTCTCAGGTAAATCAACAGTAGATATTAACCAGGGTGCAGATACATTTATTTCTGCTGAGAGGTTTAGTTTTATCCTGCCATAGTTCTAAGTATTAATATGATTGTTTTGTGTGATGTTGACAGTAAATCTCACGCTTAGCGACTGTCGTGTTGATTCCACAGGACTGTTACGCTGTTGTCCGTGGTGGGCCAGAGGAGACCCAAGCTCTTTTAAAGAATCGATTTGACCATATCTTCTACACAGGTAAAAGCCTCTGTAAATGATGAACTTTGTATTCTCAGTGCTCCAGTTGTTAAGAGTATGTCAAAAAGCTGTTCCACATGTAGGCTGCTCGGAGGTTTTTGTGGTAGATGCATACAATCTGAGTGACTTGTTCCTCTTTAAAGCGTTTCAGCTCTTGTCTTTCAGGTTCTCAGGCTGTGGCCCGGTGCATTGCACAGGCAGCTGTGGTCCACTTGACGCCAGTAACTTTGGAGCTGGGTGGCAAATGTCCTTGCCTCATATTTGGGCGAGTGAACATTGAAGCTGCTGCTTACCGCTTGGCCTGGGCCAAGTTTTTTAACGCTGGCCAAAGCTGCGTGGCTCCAGACTATGTGCTGTGCACCACCGCCATTCGGGATGCCCTGGTACCTGTGCTCATCAAAGTTCTGGAGAAGTTCTACAGCAAGGAGCCTCAGAAGAGTCCTGACCTGGCTCGCATCGTGTCACCCCGACACTGGACTCGTCTGATGGAACTGCTCCGTAAAACCCAAGGGAAGGTTGTTGTGGGTGGAGAGAATGATCAGGAGGATAAATACATCGGTGGGTAACTTGAAGTTAGTTACATGTTATTAGCCTCATCAGCTGCAGCAGGTATTAAATATTTTTAATATAGCAGCAAAAGACTTTGAGCAACTTTGACATTGGCCAGACGGCAAAGGTGTTCAGTGTCGTCCACCCAAAACTCCTACAATGAACACAATTGCAACAAAACTGTCACGAGTTTAAATGGGGTTAATTATTAATCAATAAGCTCTTAACAGCAGGACACCTGTATTAATTGATGATAATCTTATCAGTCTAATGATCAGAAGAAGCAACTCCTCTTCCAACCTTCCTTCCTTTCCCTCTTCGGCAACTCCTCCTCTAGGGCTAACCAAAGTGGGTGAACTAGCACGCAAGACTTGGCAAATGTTTTACACCGGATGCCCTTTCTGATGCAACCTGTGCCCGAACCTGCAGCCTCAGGAGTGCAAGACGGCCACACATCAACTTACTGCACTTCTTCAGGTCCTCTCAAACGGGGACTGAAATGACAGAGATTTAATGACTTTCAGTCTCAGGATTAGCATTTATTGACACATTCGAAAATCATACAATTTGAGCTTGTAAGATATTTCCAAATATAACATCTCCATCTCCTACTGCCTATACTAACTGTGACCGACCTGTATAAATAAAGGTTGAATGAATATATGTAGTCAGGTAGTGGAGACAACAGGTCCAGGAGACAAACCTAGACATCCCTCTCTCCAGTGACACTCCAGCACATTCTGGGAGACCACAAGTTGTTCTTAGGCCAGAGAAGATGCACGATCACAATACATGGTGACTTCTGGGTCTTCCCTGAGGCATCTTACCAGTGTGACATGCTTGAAATACTTGTAAAGGGAGGTGTCCAGGAGGCATCCTAAGCACATGAACCACCTCAACAGACTCTTTTAGCTGCTCTGCTCTGAGCTCCTCACTCTATCTGAGGCTGAGCCCGGCCACCCTATGAAGGAAGATCATTCTGTCTGCTTGTATCTGTGATCTCGTTCTTTTGGTTATGATCCAAACCTCATGACCACAGATGAGGGGCGGAACGAACCCAGACCAGTAAATTGATATAGATAAATAACATGAAATTTAATTTTAAAAAGTGGTATGAGTCAATTAAATCAATTGTAAACTAATGTAAACATTTATGGATGTGAAGCGATAGAAACCTATAAAGTTAAAGGGTGGCTGACATGATTTTTGAACTTTGCATAAATTGGCACAACATATACTGTATATCTTTTATCATTCAACTATGTTCGTTGTTGCTTTTAAAATTATAATTTAATGAAAATTCGTTTCAAAGTGAGTTTAAAATTCGTGCCATGTTTCTTCATGGGACATCCGGGTACTTCCGCTTCCTACTTTTGTGATGTCATCGTAGGAATGTCTCCTAGAACATATACCATGTTTAAAGTCCATGACCCACCATGTTTTCAAATTGCATCGCCATTAATATTTATTAGTTTATTTAAAAATAATACAGGAGCGTTTATTTATATTGTAGAGAAATAACGCTAAATGTGTTATTTCATGATTTATAGCAGATTTTAGCAGAAGCTCCGGGAAGATCTGCCCCTCTCCATATATGGGCTTTTCACGTCACTAAAGATTCCGCCTTGGAGTTACAGGCGGAGTTATAATAAGCCTTCATCAACTTCCATGACCGCTGCTCTAAGAGAGGGGAAAAAAAAGCGAAGCGGTCGCTCACTGATGTCTGTCATATTCTGAGCAGCATCCACGTAGACATACTAGTTTAATTCGCTTGATCGCGACAAATTCATTCATTTCCGCATCGGCTTTTTATTCTCTCCCCTGACCAGACAGGTCGGGAGTAGAAAGGCAGCCGCGCAGCGGAGCTCTGAGCGCGCGTGCTCCCCGTGCTTCCCTGTGCTCCACGCAACAAGGCTGGGACGGAACCGAGCCCTGAGTTGGCAGAAGGAACTTCAAAAGGTGACCAGTGGAACGGGGAGCCAGGGAGAAGACGGGAGAAGCCGCGCGGCTCGCTCCTCTCTGGGCAGAGGAGAGGAGAGCAGCCAGCAACAGTCGCAGCGGTGTTATATCTTATTAAAAAGGTCTATAAAATAAATAAAAAATAAAAACAGAGCACTGGTCCAGCTGTACACAAAAATGCACCAGGAAATATGCAGTTTTACTCTCACTCTCATAAACCTCCATGGAAACTCATCCCTTCCTTCTGGGTGGAGACGTGACAAAAGTCACTCCACACTTCGACACTTTTCGGCCGCGTTTCCGGATTCATTCGGGACTCGGTTGTTTTTTTGTTTTTTTTTAACCCTCGCCTGGCCCAAATGCAAAAATGAAAATAGACGAAATATTCTACTACAGTAATAGTTCAATATGGTGAATTGTTACTGTCATGGTGGGTGTTGTCCTTTAAATAATAATAGCGCACAATATAGAAACCGACAAATTTAGCAATCTAAGTTTAGATTTGAGCGATTTGTCTTCAGTTTGGGAAGCAGAAGTTAGTTCAGGGGGTTGAACAAGAAACAGCAGGTTCTGCCTTACCGTTCAAATGGAGTGGAGCGAGGGGGACAGTTTTGTTTGTTTTGTCCAGTCTTGATTAAGTATTTCATCTTTTGGGAAAGTGAAAAGGCTCACTTGTTCACTGATGATATTAGAACACCCAAATGCGACCCAACGTAACGGCATTTTTCAAGTTATACAAAAAAAAAAAAAAAGGCGAACGTGCAGACAATGAATCTGCGTTCTATACGCAGCCGCACTGACATTCCTACAATGACGTCACAAAAGTAGCAAGCGGAAGTACCCAGATGTCCCGCGAAGAAACACGGCGCGAATTTTAAACTCACTTTGAAACAAATTTTTATTAAATTATAATTTTAAAAGCAACAACGAACATAGTTGAATGATAAAAGATATATATGTTGTGCAACTTTATGCATAGTTCAAAAATCATGTCACTCAACCTTTAAATAGATGCAGTGCATCTGGAAAATATTCACAGCACTTCACTTTTTTCCACATTTTGTTATGTACAGCCTTATTTCAAATGGTATTAATCTCTTTCCTCAAAATTCTACACACAGTAACCCATTATTACAATGTGGAAAACTATTTTTTGAGATTTTTGCAAATTTAATAAAAATAGAAAACTAAGAATTCACATTTACATACGTTTTCACAGCCTTTGTTTAATACTTTGTTGATCCACCTCCAGCAGCAATCACAACCTCCAGTCTTTTTGATGATGATGATGATGCGTCAAGCTGAGCACTCCATCTTTAGTTAGTTTGTCCCATTCTTCTTTGCAGTGCTTCTCAAGCTCCATCAGGTTGGATGGAGACGTCTGTGCAGCCATTTTCAGATATCCAGAAATGTTCAATCAGATTCAAGTCTGGACTCTGGCTTGGCCCCTCATGCATAATAAACATGGTCCTGAAGCCCCTCCAGGACCTTCACAGAAGCCGTTTTCGCACTGCATGGCCCTCCCCGGCTCCACCCTGCTTCTAACCCGGGTTCGGCGTGTTCGCATTTTCCTTTTCCGCCCGGGATCCGCCCTCGTTTTGGAACCATCTCCACCGTGGTTCTTATCGGGCCGAGCCCCACGGACCCAGTTTGACGTCATGTACTGCTCACATTTGATTCGTTGTTTGCAGCAGGGGCGGGATTCATTCAAACAACAACCTCAGCCAGCGCAAGCTGATTTCATTAATATTTAACTACAGAAACCCCTAAAATAATTGTTAGCTGAATTAGTGTTTCTGAGTTAAATTTTTGTTAATGACTGATTACTAAGATGGTGTAGTGGCAGGGCTTCCGACTTGGGACCTGAAGGATGCGGGTTCGCGCCCCAGCCACTACACACCTTGGGGTGTCTATGAGTGCACACCTAATTCTCCAGCTCCCCGGCGCTTTCTATGGCTGCTCACTGCACCACCTGGTGGTGGTTGGGTTAAATGCAGAGACGAATTTCGTCTGTGTATGGGAAACATACACAGATGACAGAAAAGGACATTATTATTATTATTATTATTATTATTATTATTATTATTATTACAATTCAACTTATGTTAGGACGTAAATAACACGAAGCGCGCACCCATAGCCTACAGAGCATTTCCGCCTTTCAGCGCGAATGCTGAAGTTCTATAAAATATAACTAATATTCTCTAACTCTTGCGCGTAACCAGGGTTTTAAAATATAACTGATAATCTCTAAATCCTGCGCGCGCCAGAATTTTACAAGCGGCGAATCCTTCATAGGAAAGGTTGACTCCAAAAAAACTAATAAGCCGCCGTGGCGCAAAGGGATAAGCTCTCGGCTTTAAGCTCACATTTTATCTTGACCCGTAAGCTACGAGTTTGAATCTCAGCTGGGTCAAGTTATTTTACGTTTGTCTTTTATTGGAGAAAATAAAAAGAAGTAGTTTGTGTTATGTTAACACAAACTACTTCTTTTTATTTTCTCCAATAAAAGACAAACATAAAGTTCTGGCGCGCGCAGGATTTAGAGATTATCAGTTATATTTTAAAACCCTGACTACGCGCAAGAGTTAGAGAATATTAGTTATATTTTATAGAACTTCAGCATTCGCGCTGAAAGGCGGAAATGCTCTGTAGGCTATGGGTGCGCGCTTCGTGTTATTTACGTCCTAACATAAGCTGAATTGTAATCAGTCATTAACAAAAATTTAGCTCAGAAACACTAATATATATATTCAGCTAACAAACATTTTTTAGCGGCGTGTCCGCTCTTAAAACACTGTAAGCGCGCACACAAGAACACTCCACCCACGTCAAGTGAACACCCCACCCACTTCAAGGCTTGCTCTCCACATAATGCGTAATGAACGGCGGCGGGCCAGGGCTGGCTCTGGGCCAACCAGAGACGAGCCGGACTGGGGAGGGCCATGCAATGCGAAAACAGCTAGAGTGGTCCTGAAGCCTCTCCTTTGAGATCTGGGCCATGTACTGTTGTTGTCCTGCTGAAAAATGAACCGTCACCCAGTCTGAGGTCAAGAGTGCTTTGAAGCAGGTTTTCATCCAGGATGTCTCTGTACATCGATGCATTCATCTTTCCCTCCATCCTGACCAGTCTGCCAGTTCCTGCTACTGAAAAAATCCCCATAGCATGATGCTGCCACCACCATGCTTCACTGTAGGGATGTTGTTGGTCTGGTGATGAGTGTTGCCTGGTTTCCTCCAAACATGACGCCTGACATTCACACCAAAGAGTTCAATCTTTGTCTCATCAGACCAGAGAGTTTAGTTTCTCATGGTCTCAGAGTTCTTCTGGTGTCTTTTGTCAAACTCCAGATGTGCTGCCATGTTCCTTTTTATTAAGGAGTGGCTTTCTTCTGACCACTCTACCATACAGGCCTGATTGTTGGATTGCTGCAGAGATGGTTGTCCTTCTTGAAGGTTCTCGTCTCTCCACAGAGGAACGCTGGAGCTCTGACAGAGTGACCATCAGGTTCTTGGTCACCTCCCTGACTAAGACTCTTCTCTCCCAGTCGCTCAGTTTCGATGGTCAGCCAGCTCTAGAGTCCTGGTGCTTCCAAACTTCTTCCATTTACAAATGATGGAGGCCACTGAGCTCATTGGGACCTTCAAAGCAGCAGAAATGTTTCTGTATCGTTCCCCAGATTTGTTCCTCAACACAATCCTGTCTGGAGGTTTACAGACAATTCCTTTCACTTCATGCTTGGTGTTTGAGCTCTGACATCACTGTCAGCTGTTGGACCTTCTATAGACAGGTGTGTGTCTTTCCAAATCAAGTCCAGTCAACTGAATTTACCACAGGTTGACCCCATTTAAGTTGTACAAACATCTCAAGATGATCAATGGAAACATGCATCTGAGCTCAAATTGAGCTTCATGGCAAAGCTGTGAATACTTACATAAATGTGATTATTAGTTTACTATTTTTTATAAAATTTTCAATAATATAATATTTTTTTCATATTGTCATCATGGGGTATTGTGTGAAGAATTTAGAGGAAATAGATACATTTAATGTAATTTAGAATAAGACTAACACAACAAGATGTGGAAGAAGTGAAGCACTGTGAATACTTTCTGGATGCTCTGTAATTACTATTAACTTTGAATTATGGAGAAGCAAAGGAAAGTTTTTGAAGAATAAATATATTTTAAACTTAAACTTTTAAACTCAGACAAGACTAAGGTTTTTGTTTTTGGACCTGAGGATTTTGGGAATCAAATTTTCAGTCTTTCACTTTCTCTGGTCGGCATTAATCTGGCCTCCAGCTCTAAAGTTAAAAAGCTTGGTCTTATTTTTGATCAGGACATGTCTTTTATCACACACATTAAAAAATGTTACCAGGACTACTTTTCCTCCACCTGCGTAATATCACTAAAATGAGAAACATCTTGACTAAAAATGATGCCAAAAAACTGTTTCATGCATTTATCACATCTAAGCTGGACTATTGCAATGGTTTATTATCTGGGTGTCCAAAAACATTTTAAGTCTTTCAGCTGATCCAAAATGCTGCTGTCAGAGTTTTAATGAGAGTTGATAGAAGAGAGCATATATCTCAATTCAGTTCATCCATCCATCCATCCATTTTCTTCCGCTTATCCGGGGTCGGGTCGCGGGGGTAGCAGCCTAAGTAGGGAGGCCCAGACTTCCCAATTCAGTTCAGTTTATTTAAATAGCGCACCAAGTCACAACAGAAGTCATCTCAGAGCACTGAACCGAAACTTATCGTTTTAGCTTCTCTCCATTTGCTCCGTCAAATTCAGAAAATAATTCAAATTCTTACTTCTAACCTACAAAGCTCTCAACAACCTAGCTCCATCTTATATTACAGATCTTATTGTTCCATTTTTTCCTAACAGAGCACTTCACTCTGACTGCAGGCTTACTTGTGGTTCCTAGAGTTTCCAGCAGCAGAATGTGAGGAAGATCTTTCAGTTGTCAGGCTCCTCTCTTGTGGAACCAACTTCCAGTTTCTGTCCATGAGGCTGACACATTGTCCAGTTTTAAAACTGGGATTAACACTTTCTTTTTTGATAAATACTATACAGTAGCTTGGATCGGCTTAGGTTTCCTGAGCTGTCCCTCAGTTATGCTGCTATAGGCTTCGACTGCTGGAGGACAAACTGACCACACTTCATCACTCTGCTGCTGTCTACTCAACCTGTTTGTAATTATTTCTATCTTAACATGCATTCATTAGCAAGGACCACGCCACAAATATATAAGTTTAAGTTTCTTTAATGATGAGAGGATTAGGGATGAAGGATGAAGGATGAGGGGTTGTAGGGATGAGGGAAGAAAGGGGATGTAAGAAGAGCAGATGGTACGTAAGGATGGAGGGATGAGTAAATGAAGGGAAGATGGAAGTAAGGATGAAGGGGTGAGGGATGAGGGGAAGTAGGGATGGAAGGGTGAGGGATGAGGGGATGAAGGGATGAGTGGAGTGGAAGGAGGTTGTCCAAGGAGAGTGCTGGAGGGCTTGGGATGAGAAGACTCTTGCGTGGGGTTTTGCCTTCGGGAACATTTCTTGTTTTCCTTCCCGAGCCTGAACGAAGAACCCCCCAGAAGGAACCTGAGCGAGAGAAAGCAAAGCATAGTTACAAACGAAGAGCGTAAAAAGAAAAAAGGGAGAGGGGGGAATTGGGGTCAACAGAAAGTAAACGAACTGAGATGAGATGAAGGGGTGAACGAGGTATAAATAGCTGCATGGGATAATTGGAGGTGTGATTTGGGCGTGGCCCTGCTCCCGAACCTACGTTAACATATTAACTCCATTTGTTGCCTTTCAGGTGCACCTGCATCTGGACCTGTCATTCTGTGTTTGTTTGTCTTTACCTTCCCGTCCTCTCAAAAAGCAGATGGCCACTTGTCCTGAGCCTGGTTCTGCTCCTGGTTAAAGGGAGTTTTTCCTTTCCCACTTTTAACTTTGTGCTTGCTCAGGATCATGGGAGACCGCAACAAAGCCAAGATTCAACATGTCTGCTGGCTTCCTTAGATAGAGAACTTTTCTATGTGTGTGAATGTTTCTGTACAGTGCCCTGAGACAACTTTGTTGTGATTTGGTGCTACAGCATATAAATAAACTGAATTGATTTGATTTTTGAATATACAGGTGCTGGTCATTAGAATATCATGAAAAAGTTGATTTATTTCAGTAATTCCATTCAAAAAGTGAAACTTGTATATTACTGTATATTCATTCATTACACACAGACTGATATATTTCAAATGTTAATTTCTTTTAATGTTGATGATTATAACTGACAACTAATGAAAACCCCAAATTCAGCATCTCAGAAAATAAGAATATTATTTAAGACCAATTAAAAAATGATTTTTAGAAATGTTAGCCAACTGAAAAGTATGAACATGAAAAGTATGAACATGTACATCATCAATACTTAGTTGGAGCTCCTTTTGCCTGGATTACTGCAGCAATGCAGCGTGACATGGAGTGGATCAGTCTGTGACACTGCTCAAGAGTCCAGGTTGTTCTGATAGTGATCTTCAGCTCTTCTGAATTGTTGGGTCTAGTGCATCACATCTTCCTCTTCACAATAACCCATAGATTTTCTATGGGGTTAAGATCAGGTGAGTTTGTTGGCCAATTTAGAACAGGGAAACAATGGTCCTTAATTTTTGGCACTGTGTGCAGGTGCCAAGTCCTGTTGGAAAATGAAATCTGCATCTCCATAAAGTTGGTCAGTAGCAGGAAGCATGAAGTCTCTAAAACTTCCTGGTAGATGTCTGTGTTGTTAGAAAACACAGTGGACCAACACCAGCAGATGACATGACACCTCAAACAATCACTGACTGTGGAAACTTGACACTGGACTTCAAGCAACATGGATTCTGTTTCTCTTCCTCCAGACTCTGGGACCTTGATTTCCAAAGGAAATGCAAAATTTACTTTCATCAGAGAACATGACTTTGGACCACTCAGCAGCAGCCCCAGGCGAGACACTTCTGATGCTGTCTCTTGTTCAAGAGTGGCTTGACACAAGGAATACAACAGCTGAAACCCATGTCTTGCATACGTCTTTGCGTGGTGGTTCTTGAAGCACCGACTCCAGCTGCAGTCTGCTCTTTGTGAATCTCCCCCATATTTTGGAATGGGTTTTGTTTCACCATCCTCTCCAGGGTGCGGTTATCTCTATTGGCTTGTACACTTTTTTTTACCACATTGATTCTGTCCCTTCTCCTCTCTATTAATGTGCTTGAACACAGCGCTCTGTGAACAGCCAGCCTCTTTAGCAATGACCTTTACTGTCTTGCCCTCGTACAGTGTGTCAGTGGTCGTCTTTTGGACAACTGTCAAGTCAGCAGTCTTCCTCATGATTGTGTAGCCTACAGAACTAGACACAGACAATTTAAAAGCCTTTGCAAGTGTTTTGAGTTAATTAGCTGCTTAGAGTGTGCACCAGGTGTCTTATGTATTCACAATATGGATTTGGTACTTGGATTATTGAGCATGAACTTTCTTGCCTTGAATCACTTTGTCTGTGGCT
>JBBPBX010003237.1:0-10864 GCA_038048925.1 Garcialebias charrua | reverse complement strand
AGACGTGCACTCCCAGGAACTTGGTGCTGTCCACTCTCTCCACTGCGGTGCTGTTGATGGTCAGAGGGGCATGTTGTGCATCCCTCTTCCTGAAGTCCACGACAATCTCCTTTGTCTTCTCCACGTTGAGAGTGAGATTGTTGTGTCCGCACCACAAGGCCAGGCGGCTCACCTCGTTCCTGTAGTCCGTCTCATCGTTGTTGCTGATGAGACCCACCACTGTTGTGTCGTCCGCAAACTTGATGAAGTGGTTGGAGCTGTATGATGGTGTGCAGTCGTGTGTTAGCAGGGTGAATAGAAGGGGGCTCAGCACACATCCTTGTGGGGCCCCTGTGTTCAATGTGATGGTGCTAGATGTGTTACTCCCGACCCGTACTGTCTGTGGTCTCCCGGTCAGGAAGTCTAGCAGCCAGTTACACATTGAGGTGTTCAGCCCCAGACTGTTCAGCACAGGGCCCAGCAGTTCTTTTAATCGTGTCAATCATTTTAAAACCTTCACACAACTGAAACGTGTTTTTCAGCACACGAGTCGTTCTGCAGGTTTTGTTTTTCCATGTGTCAACCAATCTTTAATAGAGCTTTCTCACACCTACATGCAGCCACACACCAAAATAGAAGTGTGTACTGTATCGCGTTCATTTTCACGTTATCACACTCACAACGTGGATGAAAGGATGGATGGAGAGGATTTCTAATTCCTCCTTTCAGTGCATCATTCATTCAAGCTTTATTTAGGCAGGCGACCAAGGGTCCACCGCCTGATGAACTAGAGCACGACCCACCTGCAGGCGCTGGAGGAAGAGCTGCTGCAGGAAGTCATCCCACACCGCCAGGGGGCGCCCCAGGAGCTGCTGGCACACCTTGGTCCAGTGCTGACTGATGGAGTCTGAGGCCAGGAGGTCCCACACAGCATCTCTGATGGCTGCTAGGCCCTTGAGGCTTTTCACGTAGACCAGCAGGGTTCGGACGCCATGACAGATGTCCTCCTTGCAGCTAAGAAAAGAAAACATGGCCGTAAACTCTGTTGAACTTTCAGAGTACATGTTGTGAATGACTCAGTTACTACCACATTCAATTTCAGCTCAACGTCAGTGGAAATGACTGAGTCATGGCCTTTGTTGAGTGGGCAAACATCACTTAGCTGTGGTGTCCATCCATACATCCATCCATCCATCCATCCATACATACATCCATCCATCCATACATCCATACATACATATATGTCACAGTTGTGTAACCCATCCAGTCATAAACACCGCAGAGGCCGATGGGTTGGATGAGGTAGCACTTTCCTGTAAATGAGTGGTTCATAGTGTGATCAGCTCCTCTACTGGCACAAATATCACAGCAGAGCGTTAGAAAGACTGTGAAGATTTTCAAACATCTGTTACCATGACTTTTAACAACATTCTTCTTAACATGTGATCGTACAGTGGTTTTAGCATTAATGTTTTACAGTAAAGGACCTGAACTGAAGGTCTCTCTCACATTGACTGATGATGATGATGTTCATGAGTCCTCCATCAGGAGAACTCTGAACAACAATGGTGTTCATGGCAGAGTTGAAGGAGAAACCACTGCTCTCCAACAAGAACATGGCTGCTCGTCTGCAGTTTGATAAACATCACGTGGACAAACCTGAAGACTGTTGAAGAATGTTTTGTGGACGGATGAGACCAAAACAGAACTTTTTGGTTTGAATGAAAAGAGTTCTGTTTGGAGAAAGGAGAACTCTGTATTCCTGTAGAAGAACCTTATCCCATCTGTGAAACAAGTTGATGGTAGTATCATGGTTTGGGACTGTTCAGCTGCATCTGGTCCAGGATGGCTTGTCATCATTGATAGAAGAAATAATTCTGAATGATATCAGAGAATTCTAAAGGAAAATGTCAGAACATCTGTTCATGAAGTGAATCTGAAGAGAAGGTGGGTCATGCAGCAACACAATGGCCTGAAGCACACAAGTGGTTCTACCAAAGAATGTTCAAGAAGAATAAGTTCATGTTTTGGAATGCCCAAGTCAAAGTCCTGACCATAATCCAATCCAGATGTTGTGAAGGACCTGAAGCAGCAGTTAATGTGAGGAAACCACCAACACACAGCGGATTTACGTTTTCTCACAACGTCCCAACGTTTTCAGAGCGGTGTGTTTTAGAAGGTGCAGTAAAGTGATTCCTTGTTGTCCCACAAAGCCTCATGACTCAGAGGCTGAGAACCTGGAGACAAACACCTGGAAGAGGCTGAGAACCTGGAGACAAACACCTGGAAGAGGCTGAGAACCTGGAGACAAACACCTGGAAGAGGCTGAGAACCTGGAGACAAACACCTGGAAGAGGCTGAGAACCTGGAGACAAACACCTGAAGAGGCTGAGAACCTGGAGACAAACACCTGGAAGAGGCTGAGAACCTGGAGACAAACACCTGGAAGAGGCTGAGAACCTGGAGACAAACACCTGGAAGAGGCTGAGAACCTGGAGACAAACACCTGGAAGAGGCTGAGAACCTGGAGACAAACACCTGGAAGAGGCTCTTAAATGGTGGCTGGTGAACAGCACTGTGTGGAGTGTTTATTGTTGTCACTCCGATGAGTGTTCTGCTTCCTGTTTTTAGTCACCGTGTCCCTTCCTGACCTGCGCTCATGTGTTTGGCTGCAGTGAGTCCAGTTTGTGTGTGAACGTGTACAAAGCGCGAGCTCACGTGTCGATCCACTGCTGCAGGGTGTCTCGGAGCTGCTCTCCTTGGATGGGCTGGGCCAGGGTGCGCAGGGTGGGCTGGAAGTCTGTGATGGAGGGAGGCAGGTACCGGAACCAGCTGCCTGTACTCGCCTCCTCCTGCAGCGTCCTCCTGCTCTTAGCTGGGGGGGACAGACTCTGGGTCAGAGGTCATGGTGCAGAGACAAAATGTTGTTCACGAGCAAACATCTGGACTAAAGAAATGTGACGCAGCAAAGAGGTGGAGATGAAGCCAGTGGGGGGGTTCAGGAGGAGCAGATGGGGAAAACATGGAGGAACACCTCCCCTTCCTTTGAGGAGGTCAAAATTAGAACTGGACGTAGACAGTGTTGCTTCACCTGCCGGGGCGCTGGAGGTTACGTTCTCCAGGATGGAGAAGAGCAGCCCGCAGCTCAGAGCCCCGTCCCCTGGCCGGGGGCCTCCCCCCGGGGGCAGGTAGAAGACAGCGTAGGCCTGGAACAGCGTGGTGACCAGCAGCTCCACCAGACTGCACACCTGGGCCTTGATCCCAGCACCTGCAGGTCAACAGGACACGTCCATCACCTGGAACAGTTTCTAAAAGAGGGCGTTCGCCAAACGTTTAAAGTAGTCCTGTCCCAATAAACAATAAATCAATGAATCACATGATAAATGATCAACTTCATTTTCATTTATCAGCTTTATAATTTCTTCGTGTCTCTTTCTACTGAAGACACTGGATGATAAAAAGCTCAACCCTGGTGCTCTTCACTGACCCATCCCTTTCTCTTTAAAATCTGTTTTAATCGTCCAAAATTGTGTTTTTGGATCGTTAAAAGCAGCTAAACTGAAAAGCTAAGCTACGGGCTAAGCTAACAGGTCGACCTCGGGGGAAAAAAAACCTCCTGTCTTGTTGAAGCTCCAAAATTCACAGTTGAAACCCGTGCCTTCATGTAAAAAGTTATTTTTCTTTGCAAAAAGAAGCCGAGAACTTGTTTAATGATTTTTTTTAATTAAAAGCTTTGCGTGAAAAATGCCACACCGAGCGTCCGCCATTTTGACACCTGAAAAACAGGAAGGAGAGAGAGCCCATGTCACGTCAAGGGGCCTCCCTCCATTTTTCATAAAGATACACGCTGCTCGCTCCTTCACTATCCACCCTTCAATTCAAACAGTCTTATACTGCCATCTAGTGGACAAAAAAGGTACTACACAAAAGTAACCAAAATTTCTTCTTAAATTTTACAATGATTACTAATTATTGTCTAAGCCGTGGTTTTCTAGATACAGGGAGTCCTCGACTTACGAACGAGTTCCGTTCCTCCGGTCCGTTCGTAAGTCGATTTTGACGTAAGTCGGAACTCATTGCACGTGGCGTTCGTAAAACCGGGTTTTTGCCGTAAGTCGCGGAAATGTATGCTAACGCTGCACCGCACACCCGTTTATCGACATGAGACTGAACAAGCGTACATACTGGTCCATAAACATGCACAGAACTTTATTTACAAACAGTTAGCTAACACATTACACCACACAGTCATCTATAAACACATGCCTGTACAGTATTTACTGTACAACAGTGCTGTTCTGCACAGCACGTTCAATAATAAAAAAAAAAGTAAAAAAAGTGCCGTAGTGTACAGTCCAGGAACTTAAAAAAGGTAGAATCAGCACAGAAACAGCATAGAAAAGAAAATTCCCTTACTTTGATTGAATAAACAACTCACATCCATCAGAAACGGGTCACATCCATCAGAAACAGGTCGTAACCATCAGAAACAGGTCGTAACCATCAGAAACAGGTCTCAACCATCAGAAACAGGTCTCAACCATCAGAAACAGGTTGCAACCATCAGAAACAAGTCACATCCATCAGAAACAAGTCACATCCATCAGAAACAAGTCACATCCATCAGAAACAAGTCACATCCATCAGAAACAAGTCACATCCATCAGAAACAGGTCACATCCATCAGAAACAAGTCACAACCATAAGAAACAAGTCACAACCATAAGAAACAAGTCACATCCATCAGAAACAAGTCACATCCATCAGAAACAAGTCACATCCATCAGAAACAAGTCACATCCATCAGAAACAAGTCACATCCATCAGAAACAGGTCACAACCATCAGAAACAAGTCACAACCATCAGAAACAGGTCACAACCATCAGAAACAAGTCACAACCATCAGAAACAAGTCACATCCATCAGAAACAAGTAACATCCATCAGAAACAAGTCACATCCATCAGAAACAAGTCACATCCATCAGAAACAAGTCACATCCATCAGAAACAGGTCGCAACCATCAGAAACAGGTCGCAACCATCAGAAACAGGTCGCAACCATCAGAAACAGGTCACAACCATCAGAAACAGGTCGCAACCATCAGAAACAAGTCACATCCATCAGAAACAAGTCACATCCATCAGAAACAAGTCACATCCATCAGAAACAAGTCACATCCATTAGAAACAAGTCACATCCATCAGAAACAAGTCTCATCCATTAGAAACAAGTCACATCCATCAGAAACAGGTCGCAACCATCAGAAACAGGTCGCAACCATCAGAAGCAGGTCGTAACCATCAGAAACAAGTCACATCCATTCAGAAACAAGTCACATCCATTCAGAAACAAGTCACATCCATCAGAAACAGGATGCAACCATCAGAAACAAGTCACATCCATCAGAAACAGGTCGCAACCATCAGAAGCAGGTCGCAACCATCAGAAAGAAGTCACATCCATCAGAAACAGGTCGCAACCATCAGAAACAAGTCACATCCATTCAGAAACAAGTCACATCCATTCAGAAACAAGTCACATCCATCAGAAACAGGATGCAACCATCAGAAACAAGTCACATCCATCAGAAACAGGATGTAACCATCAGAAACAAGTCACATCCATCAGAAACAAGTCACATCCATCAGAAACAGGTCACATCCATCAGAAACAAGTAAGTCACAACCATAAGAAACAAGTCACAACCATAAGAAACAAGTCACATCCATCAGAAACAAGTCACATCCATCAGAAACAAGTCACATCCATCAGAAACAAGTCACATCCATCAGAAACAAGTCACATCCATCAGAAACAGGTCGCAACCATCAGAAACAGGTCACAACCATCAGAAACAGGTCACAACCATCAGAAACAGGTCGCAACCATCAGAAACAAGTCACATCCATCAGAAACAAGTCACATCCATCAGAAACAAGTCACATCCATCAGAAACAAGTCACATCCATCAGAAACAAGTCACATCCATCAGAAACAGGTCGCAACCATCAGAAACAGGTCGTAACCATCAGAAACAGGTCGCAACCATCAGAAACAGGTCACAACCATCAGAAACAGGTCGCAACCATCAGAAACAAGTCACATCCATCAGAAACAAGTCACATCCATCAGAAACAAGTCACATCCATCAGAAACAAGTCACATCCATCAGAAACAAGTCACATCCATCAGAAACAAGTCACATCCATCAGAAACAAGTCACATCCATCAGAAACAAGTCACATCCATCAGAAACAAGTCACATCCATCAGAAACAGGTCGCAACCATCAGAAACAGGTCGCAACCATCAGAAGCAGGTCGCAACCATCAGAAACAAATCACATCCATTCAGAAACAAGTCATATCCATTCAGAAACAAGTCACATCCATCAGAAACAGGATGCAACCATCAGAAACAAGTCACATCCATCAGAAACAGGTCGCAACCATCAGAAGCAGGTCACAACCATCAGAAAGAAGTCACATCCATCAGAAACAGGTCGCAACCATCAGAAACAAGTCACATCCATTCAGAAACAAGTCACATCCATTCAGAAACAAGTCACATCCATCAGAAGCAAGTCGCAACCATCAGAAACAAGTCACATCCATTCAGAAACAAGTCACATCCATCAGAAACAGGATGAAACCATCAGAAACACTCTGCCTTTGTCTCTCAGGAGGTATAGTACGCCTGTATACATCCGCTGCTGTAATTTCACATTGTCACTGCAGCCGCCCCCTCCACCCAAGAGCACGCAGTACGCGGTAAATTTCCATTGTCATGCGCCAAGGTGAAGAGTTTAAGAAGTATTAATGTTTTTCGGACTAAATGTTTATCAATTTTTATGTTAAGAGTTAATGCTTAATTCAACACTTGTGAGAAAAAACATTTTAGTTTAGTGTCAAGATGTTTCATTAAAGCCTTGAAGTGGGGGTTTTGTGCGGCTTTGCTTCAAAGGCCCAGAGTTTCTTTGAATGATAAAAGGGCCCATCTTTCTTGGAAAAACTGGTCTTTGATGAATGAATGCATATCACCCATCTCACTTCAAGCCTTGCTGTTCTGCTGAAAAGGGAGTTGTGTTCAGTTGAGGACAAACTGACCTTGTAGCCTCCTTGGTAAAAGATCTGAGAAATCTTTCAGATAAGACATTTTCTCCTGTAAGCGGCGCTTGGCACCGCTCTAAAAACAAGTTTGATTGAAAACATGTTTGATGAGAGTGAGTGAAGTCATGTACTCCACAAAGGTATAAATTAAGAAGCGCTCGGATAAACAATTCGAGGGTCTGCTGCGAGTCCTGATCAGACATCGAAGCTGCATGATGTATATTCCACGCCAAAACTGTGAGGCCCTTCCAGTTTGTGTCAAGGTGAGGAATAATGAGTTACATCAATGCTTGAGTTTGTGTGTACTGTTCTTTGTGGCGGGGTTTAATAAATGACACATTGGCCCTCATGCACGAACCGTTCGTACGCACAGATTTGTTCTTATACTGTGCGTACGAGTGATTTAGGATCATTTGTGGCATCCAACAATGTTTTCGTATCCTAGGATTTTTTTCAGATACGAACAAAATTTACGTGTGGTCCAGACCTGTCGTATATTTTACGAGGAGTCGGTCTGCTGTCATCCAGACGGCCTTTTCTCCACTAATAACTTTATATTTCGTTATTTAGAAAATATTTTGAGTTTAAAAACAATTAAATGCAACCACACATATTGGTTTAATTAAAGCGGCTTCAACACCCCCCCCCCCCCACGTCCACCACCTTGCGCCACCCGCGCGTGGCCCCCCGCGCCACTCATGTCGACCACCGTGTGCCACGCAACGCGCCCCCCCACCACGCCACGCCCCGCCCCGCGCCACTCATGTCGACCACCGTGTGCCACGCAACGCGCCCCACCACGGCCCCCCACCCCGTGCCACTGTCGACACACACACACACATACACAGCGCCGCTGCAGAGACAGGGGAGAAAAAAGCGAAACCAGCTTATTCAGTTGTTTCATGTCATTTTTAATATAAACTGCCTGTTGACTGTGGGCGCTCACTGATGTCATCTGTATTCTGTGTGGGTCTGCGCTCAGATCCGGGGCTGACACTATGATCAAAGGCGAGTCAATTTTAATTCGCCAAACGCGTTTGTGTGTTTTCTGACGCATAAAAGCCGGAATGAATGGACACTTCCTGCTCGCGGTGGCAGGAAACTATATCCTTATATGGTGTTTTGAGGGGTGGGAATTATGTAAATAACCACTCGCGTGCACGAGCAGGTGAATAGAACAGGTGGGATTCATCATTATTTACACAGCTCATATACACACATTTCCTGACGATAGAAGACTTTGTTGGATCTGACGTGGCATGTTCGTACGAACGCTTCGTACGAACAAAAGTAGGAGAAATTTAGGATAAAAATACGAACGGTTCGTGCATGAGGGCCATTGATCCTAGCAGATAACAGTTTGTTGCAGTTAGTACTGTGGCGAGGTTAAACAGACACTTGATCTTAGCAGGAAAACTGTATGTTTATTGTATATCTGAAGAGATGTACAAATGTTTTGTCTTTGTTGTTTCCTTTTTTCTGTAACAGACTTCTTTAATAAATATTCATTATTTTTAATTAAGTCTTGTGTGTGAACTTTTTCCAAACAAAGCGTGTGCCTATCCTCACGAACCTGGTTTAAAAGATGATAAAACATTAACCATTTGGGGTTGATCTGAAATTTCATAGAACACAAGGTAACCCCCCCCTCCCACCACCACCCCCTCCACCTCATGTAAATTTCCGCCGTGATGACGATTTCAGGTGCCATAATGACGCATCTACGCCGTAACTCAATTCTATGCTTTTCAACGGAGCGCGTTCGTAAGTCTGGATTGCCGTAAGTCGAGGACTCCCTGTATTGTGTTGTGTCGTCCTTAGAAGCCTGCATGCTGGTCGGAGGTGCAGCTGAAGCTTACCGTGCTGCGGCTGGTTCAGCAGCTGATGGATGGAGGCTTTCCGGGCCAACAGGAAGTCAGCCAGGGCCTGGCGCGGCGAGCTGTCCTCCAGCAGCATGGTGGACACCAAGGCTTCAGCGATGGCGTGGTCGGACACGGCCCGGCCCCGCAGCACCGACCTGCTGTCCAGCAGAATGGTCGACCTGAAACGAGAGCGCTGTTAGCTCGGAGCCCGCTGGTCCACCCTCACACTCTCCATCAGTACCTGAAGTGTCCCGTGGTGGCAACCTGCCGGACCAGGATGGGGAAGCGGGCCAGGACGGGGCTGTAGTGCCCCCCTGTGGCAGCCTCCAGCTGCAGCTGGCCGTGCAGGTGGCAGCACAGCAGGTAGAGCTGGGTGGCCTGCAGGTACTGACTGGACTCCATGGAGCTCCAGATCCTCTCTGGGAGCTCCAGCAGGAGCTTGATCTGGGAGGCCATGGTGTAGAAGCTGTCCTGCCACTGCCTCTGCTCCTGCAAGCACACACACGTTACACACAAGCCGTTTTCGCATTTACCGGCCCTCCCCAGTCCGGCTCGTCTCTGGTTGGCCCAGAGCCAGCCCTGGCCCGCCCTCGTTCATTACGCACTGTCCGGAGAGCAAGCCTTGAAGTGGGTGGGGTGTTCGCTTGACGTGGGTGGAGTGTTCACTTGACGTGGGTGGAGTGTTCTTGTGTGCGCGCTTACAGTGTTTTAAGAGAGGACACGCCGCTAACAAGTATTTGTTTGCTGAGTATATATATTAGTGGTTCTGAGTTTAATATTTGTTAATTACTGATTACAAATCAGCTTATGTTACAACGTAAATAACACGAAGCGCGCACCCATTTCCGCCTTTCCGCGCGACCTGAATGTCATTAAACAATAACTAATATTGTCTAACTGTTGCGCGCAGCCAGGGTTTTAAAATATAACTAATAATCTCTAACTTCTACGTGCAGCTAAAATGTTAAGAGGAGTGATTCCTATATGGGTAAGGTGGACACCTGAAAATCCAGTCCGCTGTATAGCTCAAAGCGTTAGATGCACTGTCGTTTTGACCCGGCGAAGCGGGTTCGCTTCCCGCCTGGGACAAAGTTATTTTTTTTTTTATTGGAGTAAATAAAAAGGAGTTTGTTAACCAAACAAACTCCTTTTTATTTAAAAGAAAATGTGAATAAAGAAAAAAAAGTAAAATAACTTTGTCCCAGGCGGGAAGCGAACCCGCTTCTCCTGGTCAAAACGACAGTGCTCTAACGCGTTGAGCTAAACAGCGGACTGGATTTTCAGGTGTCCACCTTACCCATATAGGAATCACTCCTCTTAACATTTTAGCTGCACGTAGAAGTTAGAGATTATTAGTTATATTTTAAAACCCTGGCTGCGCGCAACAGTTAGACAATATTAGTTATTGTTTTAGTTATTGTTTAATGACATTCAAGTCGCGCTGAAAGGCGGAAATGGGTGCGCGCTTCGTTGTTATTTACGTTGTAACATAAGCTGATTTGTGATCAGTTATTAACAAAAATTTAACTCAGAAAAACTAATTCAGCTAACAATTGTTTTAGGGGTTTCTGTAGTTAAATTTGAATGAAATTCAACCCTCGCGCTGAGGTTGTTTGAATGAGTCCCGCCCCTGCTGCAAACAACGAATCAAATGTGAGCAGTACATGACGTGAAACTGGGTCCGTGGGGCCGGGCCCGATAGAACCACGGTGGACATGGTTCCAGAACAACGGTGGATCCCGGGCGGAAAAGGTAAATGCGAACACGCCGAACCCGGGTTAGAAGCTGGGAGAGCCGGGGAGGGCTGGCCAATGTGAAAACGGCTAGAGTGACCCGGTCCAGACACAGTGCTGACCCGGTCCAGACACAGTGCTGACCCGGTCCAGACACAGTACTGACCCGGTCCAGACAC